>JARYHS010001113.1:7356563-7618014 GCA_031002005.1 Vandiemenella viatica | reverse complement strand
AACACCTGCGCGACGTGGGTGGTCCTGAGCTCACTCCCCCGTCCATAAGGAATACATGGGGTGTTTTGGTCCGGGGTACGAGCTCACACATACGTTAGACATCTACTAGTAACTGATATGATAAAGGAGCTGGGTTGGGAGTCATTGGAGGGTGAAGAGAGTGCTGGGAGTGTATAAGGCGTATTTTGGCGATGAGGGCCTGGATGGATATTTGTAGAAGAATTAGGAGAAGGGAAGAGATGACCATGACCACAAGCTGGCACTCGATTTCAGGCACAAGGGACGGGGAAAATTTTCTGCCGTAGAATTTAAAATTAAATTTCGTTGATGGCAAAAGTGGGCGGGTAGAAGAAAGGGGGAAAATGAGTGAGAATGCAGATCGCCACCGGAGCGTGCTCTCAATCGCAATTAAGGTTTGCAATCCCGAGGGAATTTTGCGGGATTTGCACCAATCCCGCGGGATCCACCGGATTGGGGCCAATAGTTTTTTAACGCACGTATTTAAAACATAGTTATTTAAAGTGTTAATACAGTAAATTAAATAATAATCGTCTATTAATTAAATTCATAAATCAGTTTTAATGTTGATTATAAAAATTAACAGTTAACAATATTTTAATTGGCAAAGTAACATTAAATTTTTTTGGCGTTTCTTAAGAATATTTCGAGGTTTTACATTTTTGGTGTTAAATCTAAACTAATTTTTTAAATAATTAATCTAAAATGGAAAACATTCAATCTTAGGTCATATTATGTGCCGTACAATACATCCCATCAGTATAAAAACATGGTATGCATAAAGACCAAGTTACCAGTTTTTTTTTTCAATTCTAAATAAACGTTCCATAACACCGAGACAAGCATTCCATTTCACAAAGTGAAGTGAATATACTCTGTGAAGTGTACACTTGACTCAGAACAAGATCTCATAACTTTTTGACACTGCACAAGGACGAGACTTGGCCTACATTACTATGGCTCTTGATTTCTTGATTGATCTTATAGTTGATTCATTGTTATTAAAAGAAACTACTCACCAAGACGTAAACTGTCAAGTATTTCAGTTTTACTTTAAGTGGCGCAACGCCCGTTTTTAGAGTGTTTTTTTCCCCACTTTTTCCCCCACCTTTTTTTTTTTTTTTTTTTTTTTATTTTATGGAAGAAAGAGACTTTCTCAGCGTATTATTATTATTACTCCGCGATTCACTAAAAGTGTGTGGCGGAGGGTGCATAGCACCTATCGAGAAGGGTTATGGTTTGGAAGGGTTATGGTTTGGAAGGGTTATAAGGGATATGGCAGGAGGCGCCCATGGGCTATTGTGAGGAACCATCCCAGCATTCGCGTGGAGTGATCTGGGAAAACCATGGAAAACGCAGATCAGGATGGCTGGAGTGCTTTATCGAAAGCTACTCCTGTCGGATTTTAAGTTTACTCGCCCGGTAAATCCTTTCTATTCCATTCCCTAATCGCTCGTGGGAAAAATGAGTACAGAAATGAATCGGTTCTGGCCCTGATTTCTCTTATCTTATTTTGACGGTCATTTCGAGATATGAATGTTGCTGGTAGCAATATTTGCTGACTGTCATTCCGAAATACATCTGTCGTGAATTTTTCAATTAGCTTCCGTCGAGAGCAACGCCTTCGGTGTTCCAGGTCTTCCCAACCTAACTCCTTCAACATCGCACTTACGCTTTCCCTCCAACTATATATACCTGTCACGAATCGGGCGGCTCTTCTTTGGACCTTCTCTAAAGCCTCCATTAACCCCTTTTGATGGGGACCCCATACAGAACAACAATACTCTAAGTGAGGACGTACTAGTGACTTGTATACAATCGATTTAACTTCCTGAGTGCATTGATTTAAATTACGACCTAGAAATCGGAGTATACGATTTGCTTTCCCCATTACATTCTCAATATGCTCATTCCACCACAAATTATTACGAATTGTTACCCCTAGGTATTTAGCGGAATCTACCGTTCTAAAGACAGTGTCATTAATCGTATATTCATAGTTAAATGGTGTCACCTTTTTACTCACACGCATGACTTGGCACTTTTTAGCGTTTAACTCCAACTGCCAATCTTTACACCACGCAATTATTTTCGTAATATCGTCTTGTAACAAAGCGCAGTCGTCCAGGGTTTTGATTTCGCGATAAATTATAGCATCATCGGCAAATAATCTTTTCATTCCCCCTATTATGTCGCATAGATCATTGATGTATATGAGAAACAACAGAGGCCCTAACACGCTTCCCTGGGGAACTCCAGACCCCACTTCAGTAAGTGATGAACGCTCAGTGTCGAGAACTACACACTGTGTTCTGCCCTTCAGGAAGTCTGCAACCCAGTCGCATATTTGTCTAGATATGCTGTAACCGCGAAGTTTCCTAAGTAACCTAGTGTGAGGCACAGTATCGAAAGCTTTTTTAAAGTCTAATAGAACCAAATCAACCTGGGATTGCTCATCTATAATTCGGCACAAGTCGTGAATTAGAAGTGCAAGTTGTGTTTCGCAGCATCGGCCTTTTCTGAATCCATGTTGATTTGGATTTAAAAGCTCACCTTCATCCAAGAACCGCATGATTGCGTATGATTGCCCTCACGGATTTATCGCCGGATTGTGTTACAAAAGAAGAAATTTCACACGTGAGGTAGACGGCGGAGGCAGCCGTCGAAGTATGGTGTTCCTACAACACGCGATACTGCCTTGATAACTTTTTTTGCCTTTAGTCGAAGTAATAACAAGGAGTTGAAAGGACGCATGCTGTTCACTCAGAAATAATGTATTGTGGCGATTGACCAAATCATCCCAAGAGGGATTAATCGAAAGCCAGAGCGGCACATGCAAGCTTTCGTCAAATTACATGTGTTTCCAGGGGCGGATCCAGAATTTTGTTTTTGGGGGGGGGGGGGGGCTTGGCTTGAGTGAATTTTGGTTCAGAGGATTTTGGTTTTGGGGGGGGGGGGGCTTGAGTCGGGAAAAAGGTAGTATTTATAGCCTCCTCGGGCTAAATAAATATGTATTCGATCGTTAAAATTACGATAACATTAGTTTAGGATCAACGAATAATCAAATTTTCAGCCGCAAATACACAATTACTTTATCTGCAAATATAGAAAATTGGGATAGTGAAACCTTGAACGAACTGTGTAGTTCAGATGATGTGTGCGACACATAAAAAATACTTATTATATAGTAAGAAAATCCTACTAAATACGCAACATAACTCAAAATACAGAAATGTGCCTCAAAACAAACGTAAGTCTTAATGAATACGGAAAAGTGGATCTATTTACTTACGAATTACGAGGGTTGACAAAAACAACTTTTTTTTCTTTTTTCGAGAGTCAAATACCAACTGCAAGGGTACAGGTAAACAGTGCAATACATCCGATAGAGACCGAGTGGGGCAGCGAGTCACGCAGACTGACACGAGTTTTCGCCGTATTTTGCGGATCCGCTTAATTTTATGCGGGATTGCTGGATTGCAATCCCTAATCGCAATTAATTTATATAATATACGGATAGTTAAAAAAAGTAGTTCCATGTAAGTTAGTGTTTAGTAGATTTATATACTGCTCCTCGCGTTGGAAAAGTTTAGAAACGCTGCTATATTGGATTTACGTTCAGCTCAACACAGACGTGTGTAAATTTGAAGTATAGCGTCCAGAGAACTTGGACGTGACAGACATGTCACGCGAGCGTAGCGTGTTTTGCAGGTGCCCCGTATCTCGTCCCACCCCCTACCGGTGCGGCATTCCACGTGTCTGGGCGTGACGTCATCGGCGCCCCAGTGACCTCCCGTTGGCAACACTGCAAGAGCTGACCGCAGCGCCCCTAGCGGCCACCGTGGGAACCACCCCGCCCACCGCCATAGTTGCACTCTCGTTAAGTGAATACTGAAGCGTGTCGCAAAAAAGGCACAAGATTTGAATTGTGAATGATATAGTGTGTTGCTGTAACGATGTACTGAAATATGTATTGATTTACTATAATAATCCGGCATTTCTCGGCGGCTGAATTATGTGGCGGATCCAGGATTTTGATTTGAGGGGGGAGGGGGGCTTGAGCATATTTTTACATCTACATCTGGTTTGGGGGGGCTTGAGCGGATTTTGGTTTGGGGGGCTTTATTCGGATAAGGGTTAGCTAAAAAAAGGGTCTCCAAATCTCAATAATTCCAATGTTGAGGGTGGACCTTAAATATTTTTTTAGGGGGGGGGCCTGAGTACCCCTAGACCACCCTCTCCCCATCATTGGCTGGATATGATTTTTAAAAAATTATTTTTAATTTCTTTTACGCTGTAGCATACACATGCACCTTCCCATGTACTGATTTTTTTTTAATTTCGCCTACAACCTACCTACGCCTCCCTTTTACGAATTGCAACTTAAAAACTCCTTCTGTATCATTGGTTCTGCGTACACCTTCCGAGATCCTTTTTTTTTTTATCTGCTTATCGTCTTTCTAACAGCGAGGTCTTTAGAGACGGGAAAGAATCGGGGGCAAGGAATGGGAAGGAATTCGGCCATGGCCTTTTGAAGGAAGCATCCCGGCATTTGTCTGGAGTGATTTGGGAAACCATGGAAAACCCAAATCTGGATGCCCGGAAGGGGATTCGAACCGCCGCGCTGTCCTCCTGAATGTTACACCACCACGCTCTGTCGCAGAGCCAAGTGACCAGAAAAATAACATCATCATACACTTCGTGAAATTAGCAATGTAAAACATATTTTGTATCAAACACGGCTTATTTTTGTAAAGCTATTAGGTAGCAGGAAATGATAAAAAAAAAAAAAAATATGTCGGGGTGGGGATTCGAACCGGTGTCTTCCCGAATGCGAGGCCAGAGCGTTACCGCTCACCCACCACTCTCGGTGTGCGGAAAATGATAGGATTTAGTGTCATATATAAACATATAGTTCGCGGGGTTATGAAATTAATGTGTGACTAACAAATGTGTCATTACAGTACTTACACGAAAATTCTTTCATTATATCATTATCATCAGGGAGCGTGCATAAACTACGTAGCTCCATTTTGGCCTCCTTCCCCCCACGTAGCCCTACATGGCTTTTGTCTCTACTCCCCCCCCCCCAACGTAGCACGTAGCTTTTTCCCTTTTGATTCCAGAAGACATTTTGTACTGTTTTTTCTTGTCAGACGATTGTACATACGGAGATAATTAACTGAGGGAAATAAGTATTCACATGCTGTTGTGAGTTCAGTTCCTCATTTTAACTGTGAAAAATGTTATGAAAGGAAAGCTACGTGGTCTGGCTCGGAACCCCCCCCCCTCCCCCCACGTAGCCCAGCGTAGTCTTCCAGCCAACCCCTCCTTCTCCCCTGGACCGAGCCACGTAGTTTGTGCACGCTCCCTTATCAGCTAGTTCAAGCATTTTCTGATGAGGCCTCTTAAATTCATGTTTTTACCATATATAACTTGAGCAGTTTCCTCCAGGTCACCCGATCCTGGGTGATCCTCTGCCAGTTAACTCCGACAGCCCTGCGTGTGTCCTTGTCCCATCAGTTTGGTGGTCTTCCTCTTGGTCTGGGGTGATCTCTTGGGCGCCATTCTAACCATGGAGGAAGGAAATATATGGAGACGACGCAAGAGACATTCACCACGCATTGAAATGAAGCTGGGTGGAGGAGGAGTGGGGGGGGGGGGCTAGGCCGCCTCCATACAGACACGGGGTATATGTACAAAAACCTAAAGTGGACTCTAGGATAAACGTAACGCCGCAATCTGGTGATGCATTATTATGTAACTCGATGAGACAAATAAAAAATGAAGAATAAAATTTTTTGATATCTCACCTAGTTCTCGAGATATACTGTATCAAAAGTGAGGTGTCTTGAGTTGAAATGCAGAAGAAAAATTTCGCAAAAGTCAAATTTAATGATCGGTTCTTATGTAACACGACGAGACAAGTCGAAAATAAAGAATAAAAATTTTCGATATCTTGCTTAGTTTTCGGAATATACTGGGATTGGGTTGATATGCGGCCTGGACTAAAAATTAATACTGCCAAAGCCACAATGAATTACATGGTGGACATGCAGAATGATTATTTCAGTTTTTTTACTACCACTTGTGGTTAGGTTCAAATGCGGCCTAGACCAGAATAAAAATAGTTATCTTGTTACCATACATCGTAAGCTTAATTGGGAATAGCTCGAAGTGGAAGTAGTTTCCATCGCGATACACGTTTTGTCACTAAATTGGTTCTCATGATATTACTAACAGTAATAGATGAATTCTTTGTCCCTTATGGAACAACAAAAACATTCTGGTATAGACTGCATTTAGACCTAACCACAATCTCCATTAAATTGCCGCTACAGAATCAAACTATGTAGACATACCCACACACGCGTATTTGAATCGCAAACTGTATTTGCGGTAACAACATCATCAAGATTCCTAGATTGCATAGCATAATGTAACAGATTTAATTTCATCATACACTGTCAGTATAAACTGCAACGTGACGAAAGAAAGCGCAATACTAAATTGACTGAATCGCGATGTAAAACACACCCCTTTAAATCTAATTTTCAACACTCGTTAAAAAGTAATGCTAGTCTATTATGTGCAAAATAGCTAGGTACGCTGATTTTCTACACTACACCAACAAAAATTTGAGAACAAAGTCATCCCATTGAGAGCTGTGACTAAATATTTATAGACAGGCACCGAAGTTTGCAATTCCTACCACCCACTTCAACAACAATAATTAGAATTGAACTTACTTATGAAATGATATTCCATGTTCTTTCCTCTCTTGCCTATTTGTGCAACCGTATGCAACACACGATGGCATTATAAAACACTTATACACATTACAAAATGAAATAATCACAGCATCTAACACAATGTGAACATCGCATTTGTTTGGCATTGCAATATCGCCGCTGCCGCCACTGCGCATGCGCGAGAGTTTAGGGCCTGCTTCACAGATTTAACTTCACTTCTCCTCCATATATTTCCTTCCTCCATGATTCTAACACTGGTTTTGTCCACCTCTGGTCTTTTCTCCGCAGAATATGGCCGGCTCATTGCCACGTCAGAGATGCTGTCTTCTCTAAGATGTCTGCGGCCTTTGTAACTGACCTAATGTCAGTTGCTCGTTTCTTGTCTTTCTAGTTAAGCCTAGCATTGACCTCTCCATAGTTAGTTTCACTTAGAGTCCAGGTCTCACAGCTGTATGTCAGCACAGGAAGAAAACACTGGTCATAGACTGTTTGCTTTAGGTTTGTGGGCATTTTAGATTTCAGGATAATAGAATGCCTCCCAAATGCTTGCCATCCCAGCTTGATGCGACGGAAAACTTCGCATCTTATATTACCTCTCACATTTACAAGCTGGCCAGTAAATGTACTTACTGACATTTTCTAAAGATTCATTATCTAGTTGTACACTACCCTCTGTGGCCCATTTGAAAGAGATAAACCGAGCGTGGTGGTGTAACGGTTAGCGTTCTGGCCTCGTATTCGGGAGGACGGCGGTTCGAATCCCAGTCCGAGCATTCAGATTTGGGTTTTCCATGGTTTCCCAAATCACTCCAGGCAAATGCCGGGATGCTTCCTCAAAAAGGCCATGGCCGAATTCCTCCCCATTCCTAGCCCCCCATCCTTTCCCGTCTCTAAAGACCTGGCAGTTGAGAGACATAAAGCAAAAAAATATATAGACATAACTTTTGTTTTTGATAGATTCATTCTAACGCCAACTGCTTTACACTCTTGAGGCGAGGTCGGTAACGAAATTTGGCGTTCATCAGGGTCATTAGCAACAAGCGCAATGTCATCAGCAAATCTCAAGTTGTTAAGTCTTCTGCCATTGATTGTAATTCCCTTTTCCGTTCATTCTACCTTACCTTTGACATTTCCATCTCCAAGGCAGCTGAAAATAATTTCGGAGAGATGGAATCACCTTGTTTAACACCTCTTTCGATGCGGAACTCTGGTTGGTTCTCTAACGTTGACAAAGGCTGAGGAGGTGACATTATACAGGGTGTTACAAACAGGTACGGCCAAACTTTCAGGAAACATTCCTCACACACAAACAAAGAAAGTATGTTATGTGGACATGTGTCCGGAAACGCTTACTTTCCATGTTAGAGCTCATTTTATTACTTCTCTTCAAATCACATTAAACATGGAATGGAAACACACAGCAACAGAACGTACCAGCGTGACTTCAAACACTTTGTTACAGGAAATGTTCAAAATGTCCTCCGTTAGCGAGGATACATGCATCCACCCTCCGTCGCATGGAATCCCTGATGCGCTGATGCAGCCCTGGAGAATGGCGTATTGTATCACAGCCGTCCACAATACGAGCACGAAACTAAAATGAGCTCTAACATGGAAAGTAAGCGTTTCCGGACACATGTCCACATAATATATTTTCTTTGTTTGTGTGTGAGGAATGTTTCCTGAAAGTTTGGCCGTACCTTTTTGTAACACCCTGTATACAGTGCTCTAAATATTACAGTAAAATTGTAGCAATTATTCTGGAGTCTACGATTTTTGCATAAAATTTCCGTACTAGTACTGTGTTGGTGAATGTTACAATTTACACTACCATATCGCTTAAGTGTGTAGTTATACTGCGTGGTGAATGTTGAGTTGCTTGAGGGTTGGCAGAGTTAAGTGTTGCTATCGCTTGTGTGCGTTGCTGACTCACGAGATAAGCTGCTTCGTGAGTCATCGGGTGCTTTCGGCTGCTTCCGCCTGACCGGAACGAATCAGTGTCTTAACACTTCCCTGTGTGAAGCAATATCTTAGATGTAGAGACAGACAAGCTTGTTTCTAGGATATGCTCGCGGATGTTTGCTAGATTTTCCATTACTGAAGACCTACGCAGTGATAACCTGGGCAATAACCGGGCAAGGAGGATGTGTGTGTGACGTCAGAACGTTAAGTACAGTGATAGCCAGTCAAACTTTCTTGTGTTACAAAATACCGTCGATTTTAGGGGGGCTTTTCGTCGAAAAGTGGGGGGTGTAACCGGCTTTGGAAGGGTGAGACCCAAATAAAAAAAAAGTCTCAAAAAGTTGCGAGAGCGATTTCTAGGGGGCGGGGGGTCTCACGAACCAGATCTCACCATAGGAGGGGGTCGGACCAGATCTCGCGAAGTCTATCCTGAGGTGCGGGGGGGGGGGGGGGTTCCGGAAATTCGCAAAAACACCTCACGTAATTTATGGATGCCCCCTATCCGCGTCGTTTGTAGACCTTATCCCCCCCCCCCTTTTTCGATATCCCGGTCGTTTGTATACTTTTTTTTTTTTGTTTTACTCTACTGTCCTTTAAGTATTTCAAAACCTCACTTGAGATTTCCGACGACACCCAACGCGCCCCCCTTCGTGAGATTTTATGAGATTTCGCCGAACCCCCCCCCCATTTCTCCCTACGTAATTAATGGTCCCCCCTTAACCAGCCCGCGCCGGCAAACGGTTTCCAGTGACGTCATGGTCACGTGCTCGCGAGAAGCGTGGTGGGGGTACACGCGGTGGAGGGGGTAGGCTGGAGGCCGGGGCGCTCACTGAAACGAACTTCATGCGAAAGTTGGCGGCTCCCAAATTCTGTTCCGCTCAGATAGTGTGTCTGATAAATCTCTTACAATAGGGTTACCAGAATTTTTTCTCCAAATCCGGGGACACTTTCGGCATTTGCCCTAATGACGCGTTGCGCTTTTATAAGTTATATCATTAAACGTTGGGTTAACTTAGAAGAAACATATTTATCATTTAAGATTGAAGTTTTTCACGGCGTTGTATAGAAATAAACTCTTTCCGCGTTAAGATGTCACACTTGTGTGACGTTTCTAAGGCGTCTATCTCAGCCCTCATTTTCAACAAAATGTCAATGGTAAACTAAGGAATAAACTTTTCTTCTCTCCTTGAAGTTAGCTTCTTCACTAAATTACTCAGTATCATGCAAGACTCAGTTGCTGTGACATCAGTGCCTTCTGCCAGTATTATTGCATCCTGAAAAAGGGGAAAAGTTGAGTTTTCAAAATTCATTCACAAGAAGGTGCAGAGATCATCTAACTACTTCTTGAGCATTACTGGGCATTTATCTTCAGACCGGAAGAATGATTTGAGAGCAAGATAGATTTCACATATTCTTCTGATAACTGGTAATTTTACTGTACCTTAGTATTTTTTTGTATTCTTGCCAAAAAAAAAATTGGGGAAAACAGTAAAAATCCGGGACATTGCGGGGACGAAATCTGTCCGGGGACAGAGAGCTAAATACGGGGACTGTCTCCGGCAAACGGGGACGTCTCGTAAGCCTATGTAAAGCGGCCTGTAGACGATCAAATTGTTTGTCAAACTTTACGTGTTTGATGGAAATTTTGATTGACGGCGTGTTTGTCAAATACGAGGGCTGTCCAGAAAGTAACAGACGTTTTGTAATAAAAAATAAACAAAGTGAAAAAAACGATTTTTATTATATACATTTTAGAGGTAAACTCTTAGGCTATTTTTCAGCATAATCGCCATTTAAATTAAGGCACTTATCATAACGTGGTACACGCTTTTCGATACCCTCTCTGTAGAAATTTGCCGCCTGAGACTTCAACCACTGGTTTACACCGGCATGCAGTTGAGCGTCAGTTTCAAACCGTTGTGTTGCGAGCCACGTCTTCATCGCCGGGAACAGGTGGTAGTCGCTCGGTGCAAAATCCGGGCTGTACGGCGGGTGATTGAAAACTTCCCATCCAAGAGCTCTTGGGTACGATTGGCCGTGTGTGGACGAGCGTTGTCGTGGAGAAACAAAACTTTCTCACTGAGTTTTCCCCGACGCTTGTTTTGTATCGCGCGTCTTAATGTTCTGAGTGTTTCGCAATACTTTTCTGAAGTGATTGTTTGGCCACGTTCAAGAAATTCAACGAGAATCACACCCTTAGCATCCCAAAACACAGTAGCCATAATTTTTCCTGCTGACAGCGTTTGCAGACACTTCCTCGGTTTCTTGGGCGAATGCGTGTGACCCCATTCCATAGACTGCCGTTTTGTTTCACAGGTGACGTGCTTCACCCAAGTCTCGTCGCCAGTTACGATACGATCGATAACTTGGTTTCCAGTTTTGGCGTAGTCTTCCAGAAACGTCAGTGCTGCAGCAAGTCTCTGTTTTTTGTGGTCTTCTGCTAAGATTTTTGGAATCCACCTGGCACAAAATTTGTGGTAACCAAGTTTACCAACCACAATTTCACTAAATGAACTAAACTCCGTGAAATTTGGGGGAAATGTTCTGAAAGCTCCGTAATCGTGAAACGACGATTTTCACGGATTTTTTCGTTGATTTTCACCACCAGTTCATCACTCACAACACTAGGCCTACCCATGCGGTCCTCATCGTGAACATTGGTTCGACCATTTTTAAAATCAATGCACCATTGCCTCACTCGGCTTTCACTGATTATTCCTTGGCCGTACACATCACAAATCTGGCGATAAATTTCAATTGGTTTGTGATTTTTCGCCAACAAAAACAGTATTACAGCTCGCACTTCACAACTGGCGGGATTTTTAATTGCAGCGCTCATTTTAACACTCTACTGTATTCAAAGTACGATAGGAACGATGTGCAAACTACCACGGCTGGTTGCGTGCTGAATGTATGAACAGTCTGACGCCAAGATGGCGGCGCTAGGAGCACCCATTCATTGTTGCGCCAGGTCAAAACGTCTGTTACTTTCTGGACAGCCCTCGTAAGTTTGAAGGTGTGCGGTGGTGTTTGTCAAACATTGTTTCATTTATCGCCTAGTGACCATGGAGAACGCGTCGCCGTTCGCCAAGTGACAACATCAGGAATGATAATTGGCTGAGTGGACATAATTTATCAGACGAAGGATTCCTTTTACAGTTCATGTCCATATATCGCGATCTGCCGGCGCTATGAAAATAAAATCTAAACAATCGAATAACTTCAATATTTAGCCAAATTTATCAAAAACGTTGAAAGAATTTAAAGTTAAAATTTGTAGAGGGCAAATGTATGAGGGTGCAGAAAAGGGGGAAGATGGGTGTTTACGAAAATTGTCACCGGAGCGTGGGCTCCATTGCAAATTTATTAAATATTAGCATCTGTTTTGGTAATTTCTCCAAGAAACCTGTATAATAGTCTCCATCTCTTCCATGTCGGATGTATTTCCCCCCCCTCCCGTAAGTAAGTAAATTGTGTAAATGACAACACGTCATAACTTCTTGCTTTTGTTAGAGATAATTATGTGGGTTTCTAAAAAAAACTTAAAATTACATGCGAAAATGCCAAATACTTTTTCAATAACCCGCTCGAGATAAACGATAATTGAAAATTCTTCAGTTATTATTATTTAACACTTGTTTATTGCAAGGCTTCATAAAACTTGGTAACAGCTGGAAAGCTTCATCTCCTACAAATACGGTGGACTTTTAAAAAAAAAATAGTATTCGGCAAATCATATGGACCTTGGAATCTGCAACTGATTATTTTCGAACAAATTCCAAAATGTTGTATTTTTAATCAATCCTCCATCTGACGCTTTGAAATTTGTACCGACATCAACCGTAAGAAATTCATTATTTGCACTGGCTATAATTATTCAAACGTTTCCGTGAGCAGGAATTTATTGTAATCATCTGGTTCCTTGTGCGATATTTCTCGTAATAAATTTTCATGTGTATATCTCTCTAATTTCAGTCATTCTCTTAACCAACTTGTACTTTTTTCTTGACACACAGTGCTAGAGTCAACGCTAAAAATGCATTGTCTTTATTCCTCATTGCGGCACTCACCACGTTCCGACAAGGCAACAATCGAAACTAAAGGCAAGTTTGACAAATTTGTTTGATCTCAGGTTTGAGCGTTTGCGCTGTTGTTTGGGTGTCGTGAAAACTGTGCCCAGTGAAATTTGCGGCCAGTGAAATCTGCGGCCAGAATTCTCAACAATGCTGTAGCGGTATGTTTATTATAGAATAGGATCAAACTGGTTGTATTGTTAAAAGCCGCCCCGCCGGCGCTCTGAGCGGATTGCTACGTTTGTAGTCCATGTTTCTAAACAGCAGGTTGACAGTACAGATGTTTTATAGTTTATAACTGTTATTAAAATACAAGTTTTATTCTTGCTTAAAAGACGTAGAAAAGAATTGTAATAACGAGGCAAATACTTACAGAGTCGTAGTAGATTTCATGCAAAATCTCCCTTTGCCTCACATTACTAGTGCAGGAGGCCTCGCATTCCGGAGGACGGTGGTTCGAATCCCTGTCCGGGCATCCAGATGTGGGTTTTCCATGGTTTCCCAAATCACTCCAGGCATTCCGGGATGCTTCCTTCAAAAGGCCATGGCCGAATTCCTTCCCATTCCTTTCCCGTCTCTAAAGACCTCGCTGTTAGAGAGACGTTAAGCAGATAAGAAACTAGTGTAGGAAAAAATATTCTACCATCAGCAGTTGTGGGTTAACGTCATCCACATCAAATTTCCCCACAGACGACACGATAATGGAGTGACATCGCTCCATTTGGACGGATGGAGCGATCGTGTATGGCCGCATCTAGACGACCTCGGCCACTTCGATCTAGTTACTGGATTTTCCGAACAGTGTTGCAGATCAGCAAAAAATTCAGCTTTCAGTAACGAGTGCGAAAAAAGTCTAAGAAAGAATACTTAACCTGTGAAACATTTGCGTGTCTATTTAAAAAAAAAATAGAAATTAACTTGGCTGTTTCGGGTGTGTAATGTAAAATGATTTGTTCACGTAATAACTTCCAGGCCACGATTTTGTGAGACCAGGTCGGGTCGTCTAAAGGGGCGTTTAGAGTGATTAGGACGGCGCGGCATGACACAAAGAGAAGAGGTATTGGCCGCAGATTTCGCAGATTTTAGGTTGGCCGCAAATTTCACTGGTCGCAGTTTTCACATATCCAGTTTGACAAATTTGTTTGATCTCAGGTTTGAGCGTTTGCGCTGTTGTTTGATGAAAACGTGATGTTTGACCAACAAATTTGTCAAATAAATTTGATCGTCTACAGGCACCTCCCCCATTTCATCTCACGTAATTAAAGGACGCCCCCTAACCAACAATAATAAATGAACTGAGACATCGCATAACAGCAGCTGTGGAAGACATGCTCGCTGCAGTGTGGGGAGAATACCGCATTGACATATGCCGTGCATCTCAAGGGGGGCATATTGAACACCTATGTAAAGGTACGAAAAAAAACTTTTTTGAGTTTCCCGTTCGTCAAAAAACAAAATTCGTTGTATATGTTTACTGGTTTCAGAAATATAGAAGTACCAAATCGGATGATTCTTTTTGATACACCCTGTATAGTAGCACCAAAGGAAAAGAGATCCCATGATGCGCCCCATTGATGAGGTTTATGACACGCAGTTAAAGTTCTAAGAACTCAACCGTTCTTTAACCGTTTAATGCTTTATTTGTACTTTTTTTTTTTTTTTTACAACTTTTCAATACATACAATACCAACAACACCCACTCCACAGATCTTAATACCGGCAAAGAGTCTCTCACACATTCATCGTCACAGATATTCACTTACTTATCATACGATCTTATACAGTATATAAAATTCAATGTATGTATGTACAGTATGTCCTCTATGCGCTCCTAAACCGTTCATCCGATTTCGGTGAAACTTTGGTGAGTTATAGACGCGCCCAGAAGGTTCCTAACAAATAAAATTTACAAAAAACTACCCCCTCCACCCCTTTACAACCCTTAATTTAAACAAACCCAGAGATGTTATCCGATTTCCACCGAAATTTGCACACGTATACTTTAAAACAATGAAAAATATTGCCTACATATGGTTTCCAAAAACGCAACCGCTCATCTCCTTTCGCACCCACAGATTTTATCCGAGTTCGATGGAAATTTGCACATGTATACTATAAAACATAGAAACGCAACCCTTCTTCCCTATTACATCCTCCTAATTTAAACAAACGCACAGAATTTATCCGATTTTTATAGAAATGTGTATACGTACACTTTAAAACTAACAGAAAAATACGGCATATACGAGTATATAGTTTCAAAAAACGCAACACCTCTTCCCCATTACTTTGCACATGAATACTTTAAAAAAAAACGGGAAAATGCAGCCGATATTTATTTTGCAAGGACGCAACCTCTCTCCTCCTTTACCTCTCGCCCTTATTTTGTGACAGTTCTTTATAGATACCTACAGTTTTTATTCGATATTGATGGAACTTTAAACACGTATACATTAAAACAAAGAGAAAACTACTGTCTTTATTTAGTTTACAAATACCCAACTATTAGTAATCAATAATAAGAACATCACTAATTTATGCACGTCGTAACAGTAGTATGTTTGTCGCTTTCGCAGTAAGTTAAATTCCACAATTCTTTCATGTTTATTGGTATGTTAATGTCTGATTTACTAGTTTGATGAACATTTTTTGTGCATTTCTGAAATAAATAACCAAAATTACGTAATAATTTTTTTTTTTTTTACAGAATCCAAAGGATGGATTGCTTATCTCACTTGTTGTATAATCTTTTGTGGGTATCTATTTATTTATTTTTATTAATGATGGGCTTCGGTCTATCGACCATACGGCTAGGTCAATTTTTAATAAACTTTTACAGTTTTTCATAACCCATTACAGTTTTAATTTAAGATGCAGTGATGTCTTTGGTGCCTATTTATTATCGGTGTGATCGAATAATTATTTCTATTTCCGATCGTCCGTTGAAACCTAGACCATAAGTCTTAAAATTGTGAAAACCCCATCCAACTTATTCTGTAGCTGTTTTTGTGATAACTGATCAAAGGGACACACACACGTAGCAAGCTTACAGATGTTTCTAATCGAAAACGTTTAACACATACTGCACAAGAATTTCTTTCTCCCTGTCATGACTCAGGTTTGATGCAGTCCTGCATCCCTTCCTATCTTGTGCTAACCTCTTCATCTCTACATACCCCTTACAACCCACGTCCTCAATTATCTGCTTCATATATTCTAATCTCTGTCTTCCTCTACAGTTCTGTTCCCTCCACTAACAAATTAAGCAAATGTGACCCACCATCCTGTCAGACTCTTCCACAAATTTCTTTCAACGACCAGTTCATTTCGTACTTTATCTCTCAACTTAATTTCCATCTCATCTCAGGTGCTTCAATTTTCCTTCTTTTTGGTATTCTTAAAGTCCAAGCTTCTGTTCGATAATAGAATTTGGATGGAATCTAAATTTATTTGTCTGTAGTAACTACTGCAGAACACAATCAGCAACTGATATGATAAAGGAGCTGGGTTGGGAGTCATTGGAGGGTGAAGAGAGTGCTGGGTGTGTATAAGGCGTATATTGGCGATGAGGCCTGGATGGATATTTGTAGAAGAATTAGGAGAAGGGAAGAGATGACCATGACCACAAGCTGACACTCGATTTGAGGCATAAGGGGGCATCCACAAATTACGTGAGGTGTTTTTCCGGATTTCTGGACCCCCCCTCCCCCCTGGTGAGATTTCGTGAGATCTGGCCGGACCCCCCCCCCCCCTCTGGTGAGATCTGGTCCGTGAGAACCCCCCCTAGAAATCGCCCTTGAAACTTTTTTTTTTAGGTCACACCCTAACTTTTTTGACGAAATACACTCCTAAAATCGACTTCGCCGGAAATTGTAGATTTTTTTTTTTTTTGCTCTACTGTACCCCCAAATTTTTCGCAAAATCTCACGTGAGATTTCCGTAGACCCCCCCTCCCCCTTGGTGAGATCTGGTGAGATTTCGCCGGAACCCCCCCTCCCCTATTTCACCTCACGTAATTTATGGATGCCCCCTAAGGCAGTAGAAATTACCACAGAACACAATCAGTAACTGATATGATAAAGGAGCTGGGTTGGGGGTCATTGGAGGGTGAAGAGAGTGCTGGGAGTGTATAAGGCGTATATTGGCGATGAGGCCTGGATGGATATTGGCAGAAGAGATGACCCTGACCACAAGCTGACACTCAATTTCAGACATAAGAGAATGAAATAGTTTTCTTATATCGATACAGGAGTCTGCGGTTGCAATAATTTACCAACGAAAGTGAGTAACATTTTTCTTGAAATTAAAACAAAAAATGTGAACGGTATATGTGCCGCATGGCAATTAATTTTTATTACTACCCCAATGGAACCTACAACTGGCATTTTTACCTTCATACTAGTGGAAAAAATCGTCCCTGAACATTATATTACTTCTTTTAAATCCAATTTCGGGATTACTGTAATTTTACTGTCGTTGATCAGCGTCAGAAGTATCTTTGATGCATGTGATGCGATGTGTTTTTCGAGATATAAAATAGCAAATGATTTTAGGTATTGTTCGTATAGAGGAATGTGTTGTGTTCGAGGAAATGCCGAATTAAGACATATCAAAGTATACATGTAAGGACCGAGAGTGGTGGTGTAACGGTTAGCGTTCTCGCCTCGCATTCGGGTGGACGGTGGTTCGAATCCCCGTCAGGCATCCAGATTTGGGTTTTCCATGGTTTCCAAAATTACTCCAGGCAAATGCCGGGGTGCTTCCTTTAAAATGCCATGGCTGAATTCCTTCCCATTCCTTGCCCCCCATCCTTTCCCGTCTCTTAAGACCTCGCTGTTAAGAGACGTTAAGCAACTAAAAAAAAATATACGTAAGAAATCAGTTCTCTTTCCATTACGCTCAACGTTATATGTTTGAGCCTACCAACAATATCCTTGACGTCGGTACAGATTAGCAAAGATATGGACTCAGCGATATTAGTGTAATTGTGGTACGTACGTTCGGATGGTCAGAATTGTGCTTTGTGATTTGAGATCAACGCTGCAAGGATGTAGTTTAGACAGGTGGAGTATTTCTCTCCTCTGCAGTGCATCAAAGGTAATTCGTTGTGAAACTTGAGCCAGAAAGAGTCATCCGTTTGATTGAGCTAACTAAAAATTATTCATTGCTATATTGGTACGTCTAAAAAGTAAGTTCCATAAGGCAATTAACGAAAAAAATCAGGCAAAATTTATTTTGAAGAAAACTTTATTGCATCATTCTAAAACTATTTTATTTAATCGAATTTAATTGCAATTGGGCGCACGCTCGTGGGAATTTCCCTACACACCAATTTTTCCCATTTCTTGTACCCGCCAACTTTTGCTGCTTACGAATTTTAATTTTAATTTCAATTAGAGTTTTTGGTAAATTGCTTATTACTTTCTTTGGTGATTTATTTCAGTCACTGATTCCCTTAGTTACAAAAGAACATTTTCCACATCCTTGTGCCTGAAATCGAGTGCCAGCTTGTGTCATGGTCATCTCTTCCCTTTTCCTAATTCTTCTACCAATATCCATCCAGACCTCATCGCCAATATACGCCTTATACACTCCCAGCACTCTCTTCACCCTCCAATGACTCCTAACCCAGCTCCTTTATCATATCAGTTACGGATTGTGTTCTGCGGTAATTTCTGAAAACAAAACTGCACCAGACCTGTGTCCATATACAAAACGCAATCAAGAGTTACATGTAGTTTTGCTACGCTCACTGTTGAAATGTTTTGGAGACTCTACGATAACCGTGACGGCGCAATTTGATGTCGAATTCTTGTCTAACTCGACGAGACAAATCGAAAATATTTATTTATATCTCGCTTAGTTCCCGAGATATCGCATCTCAAAATTGACGTGGTTAGATCGAAATGCGGCCTGCACAAGAAAAAAAAATTCTACATAACCAGTTTTGATGAAGAATTCGTGCGTAACTCGACGAGACAAATCGAAAATATTTATTTATATCTCGCTTAGTTCCCGAGATATCGCATCTCAAAATTGACGTGGTTAGATCGAAATGCGGCCTGCACAAGAAAAAAAAATTCTACATAGCCAGTTTTGATGAAGAATTCGTGCGTAACTCGACGAGACAAATCGAAAATATTTATTTATATCTCGCTTAGTTCTCGAGATATCATATTTCAAAATTGATGTGATTAGGTTGAAATGCGGCCTGGACCTGAAGAAAAATTTCGCCACAGCCAGATTTGATGATGAATTCGTGTGTAATTCGACGGGACAAGTCGAAAATATTTATTTATATCTCGCTTAGTTCTCGAGATATCGTATCTCAGAATTGACGTGGTTAGGTTGAAATGCAGCCTGGATCAGAAGAAAAATTTCGCCACACCCGGGTCTGATGATAAATTCTTATGTAACTCGACGAGACAAATCGAAAATAAAGAATAAATTTTTTTTGAGATTTCGCTTAGCTCTCGAGATATTTTATCTCAAAAGGTGGTTAGGGTGAGATCCGGCCTGAACCAGAAAAAAACCCAGCAAAACCACTATATCTACCTGGTGGAAATGAATTATAAGTGTTTTATTTTCTTCCTTGTGGTTGTCGTTAGGTTGAAAACGGCCTGGACCAGAAGAAACGTCACCAAAAGCACTAGGAACTATACCTACAACTGATTTTTGACATGCTGTATCTCGAAAACCAAGCGAGATATATATATATATAAAAAAAATCTGTATTTTCTACTTGTTTCGTCGAGTTCTATGAGAATTCATCTGCTTGTGGCGCCACGGTAATGATACAACTGTCAATGTTTTTATTTGAATTAGTTAGACTTAATGCATTTGTTTTATAACACGTACCTTAATGTCATTTACTTGTTGCACGATGTAAATGGGAGTCATTGGAGGGTGAAGAGAGTGTATAAGGTGTATATTGGCGATATACGACTCCAAACCCAGCTCCTTTATCATATCAGTTCCGCGGTCATTTCCACAGACAAATATTACTTCTCTCCTTTGTACCCGTCCTGTATTTGATACCCATAAAGTGGGTCCCATCCAACCTAACCATCATACTCAAGCAATTGTCTGAGCGAATGATTGCAGAGACACTTAATGAAACGTTACGTGCTTATTTGGGTATAAGCCCTAGAGACAAATTGGGTGGTTAAAAAAAATGGATGTTATGAGCAAGTAAATCTGTGAGTTTATCACATGCCATAAAACGATCGAGTATTTCTTGGTTTTCCAAAAGTAGTGAAAGAAATAGAGAAAAAATGTTTACGGATAAAAAAATTATGGTGACTGTTAAAATAGTATTAACGTCTTATGATTTGGATTAAGTACTTCGATATAATGTATTCATTTTACGGAAATTTTGACCCAAATTAAAAAAAAACGTCGAAATATGAGTGCTAAATGCCATCAGCACTGCAAAAATCGTTAGTACAGGAACCATATCAACCTAAACCAGGTTTTCTCATACAGGTTGTGGTTGAATTGAAATGCAGCCTGGACCAGATGAAAAAAAATCGTAAATTTTGTTCTGCGGCGTCCATCTCGGAAATACCTTACATTTCATGGGTACGGAGGTCAGGGATTGGGATAAATTACCAAGACAAATGGTGAATAATTTACCAAACGCTAAAAGAAATTAAAGTTGAAATTAGTAGAGGGCAAAATCAGTTGGAAAAGGGGTAAGATGGGTGTGTAGGGAAATTACAATCGAAGCAAGCGCTCCATAACAATCGAATACCGTATTTGTTTACAACGAAAGCAATTGATCCCGTCTATCGATACACGATTTTTTTTGGGGGGGGGGGGAGGGGGGTTAGCTGAATGAAAGCACGGGCATAAATTTTCTGTTTGTATATTTCGTGCAAGATTTTATGCAGAGAAGCTAAATGCCAAAAACACATTACGACAAAAGAATTAAGCAACGTTTCACGGGATATGTATTAATTTTGCAGGGTTGGCGGCAACTAATAGCTGCGTGACACATTCATATTTCGAAATTTTTTATTTGATTTGTGTCGACTCTTCTATAAAATGTGAGCGTGGAACATATAAACGATATATCGAAACAGTAAATTCAATTGCCAAGATGTTTTTTGTTAAGTGGAAAAAGTCGTGCAATCAGCAAGAATTATTATTAAATAAAAATATTATTATTAATAGTGACTTAGTTTTCCTCCGATTCTATATTCAGAATATGGGATATATATATTTTTTTTAAATCTTTCATTTTTGGAGGACACATACCTTGGTGATATTTTTTCCGTAACCGTCAAATGAAAACGTGTCCTCTCTCTTACGCCTAAAACCAAGCGATAATTACGTTTGAAATAATGAACGGGAGATGTGAAATTATTTTCCGTTATCCACAGATAGCAGAAATCGTTAAGAAAGTAACGTCTTTGTGCAGAGATGAAAAGTGTAGTCAGCGATGTAGATATTATCTTTGACAATCGATTAGTCCGAGGAATGTCTCTGATGCTCGCGCACAAAGATTATATAGTCAGCGATGTTGGTCGTTTTTCGTAAGTCGGAATGCATTTTCGTTTATATTATATTAAATTAGAGGCATTACTTAATTAATTTGAGTGCAGTGTGCCTAGTTCTATACCACTGTGTGTCGGTAATTGTTGCTAGCGTACAGTTGGACAAAAATAAAGTGTCTATCGTTGCGTTGGAAGCTCTGTGCGGCGACAAAAGACGGCAGACGAGGTTTCCGGTTGCGGGATCCCATTGTTGTTGCCTCCATTTTGACGACAGCTTCGGTAGCGATCGCTCGTACAAAATAGATTACAACAGTGCTTACTGTCACGTGCCAGGCACTAAGTGGGCAAGTCCGAACGTCTTCGTGAACCAGGACGGAGTCGAACCGGAGACTCCGGCGGCCTACTACGTCTGTAAGGCTAATCAATTTACTTTCAACACCGTGTCACAAGATTCTAGTGTTGTCACGTAGTTTCAGATTGATGTAGTGTAGATATTGGTACAATTTCTTGTCACGACAACTCTATCATAACCTTGGCGCCGCAATTCGATGCTGAATTCTTATGTAACTCGACGATACAAATCGAAAGTGAAGAATAAACATTTTTGAAATCTCGCATAGTTTTCGAGATATCGACTATCAAAAATTAGTTATAGGTATAGTTCCTTGTGCTTTTGACGTTTTTCTTCTGGTCCAGACGGCATTTTAACCTTTTCACAACCTCTATGCAGAAAACAAAACACATATTGTGCAAGTCCGTCGTCAGTTTCTTGTGGCTTTGTTGATTTTTTGTTTTTGTCCAGGCCGCATTTCAACCTAACTACCTCAGTTTTCAGATACAATATCTGGAGAACTAAGCGTGATTTCGAAAAAATTTATTTTTCACTTTCCATTTGTCTCTTCGAATTACAAAAGAATCCACAACAAATTGTGGTGCTACAGTTATCGTAGATTTCCCTTATAGTTTTTTTACATTTTTTTGCTATTGAATATCATTCAAGCATTCGATTCAAATTTATATTTTTTCAATCGACATTTCTTAGGCGATGTTTCCATACATTCATTTTCACTCGCCATTTTTACACTGCTCTTTATAGAACTTTACGAAATGAGAAATCCAGAATAAAATATTAAGATTTTAGTACCAAAACATAACTTCTTTTTCTAGTGCCGGTAACGCATGATTATGCTTTTGTGTCTGATGTAATGGCCTTTCATTTCAAATGACGTTCCATTTCGTCTGTTGCATTTTAAAAATTGCTATTGTGCAAAGTGAATTTTTATTCAAGTGTTCATATTTAATTGATGATAACAAAATGTTTCTTGTTAGTTATCTAAAATATAGTATTTTCGCGTACTATAAATGTTTCTAAAAATATAGTGCAGTGTTATATGGAATATTTCGTTCGACAATACTGCATACAGGAGAAGTATATATATATATATATATTTAATATCATGGGTGTCGTATTTTTGAAATCTTTAATTTATGCGGATGAAAATAGTTCTAGTTGTATCTGCCTCGACTGAGATTATATCTGACATTCCTCGATTTCGATATTTATTTTTAATACGACTTTTCATCACAGCCTTAGCTGTGTATAAGATACCCAATCGTATCGCGATGTGAACTTGTGCCGGTGATTATAGGTGTGGTTTTGATGGTACTGCTGATGTGTGCGATACTCCTGGGACTACTTTCCGCCGCATATAACCGCGAATTCACTGGCGATCTGGTGTTACTCATATTAAATAAACAACGTGTGATATTGCACCAAAAACCTTATTGATTCCTGGACCAATGATATTTACAATATGACATTTCATTGTGAAATACCGCACATTTCAAAGTGTGTTGTTTTTTTTTTTTTTACTCGTATGTGGTACGTTACATGCGCCATGTTCGTGACGAGATTTAGTATCGTAAGCTTCAGTATTGCCGATTTGATTCGTAGGCTACTGCCATAGTCTCTTTGTCTGTGAAGGTGGGAAAGTAGTTGTTATGATTAATGCAGTGATTTGCATGTAACCCAGATTATGAACAGAGGCATTTTACTCTTATGCAAATGTCTTTGGACTGTTATCATGCAATCGTATCGGAAGTATAACCGGATTAATTTAATGTAATTGCTATGGAGCCCATGCAATTTCCCTAAAATTCCATGTTACTCTTTTTTGTACCCGCCCACCTTTTCTCTTTGCGATTTTTAATTTTAAATTCTTTCAGCGAATTTACTCTTTGAGCAAATTTTGAGTAGAATGATATTGTGTCAACTTCCTTCAGTGCATCAGTTGATCGATACAAAGATGATAGCATAAAATCAAACGGAAACCAACCATTTAAGTGAAAACTCACTTTTTTACTCTCACAATTAATGAATTATTGTTCCAGCTACCGTTTCTATCACTGTACACATCAACAGTTTAACACAGAGAATTATTATTGCGTGTCTGATTGAAGCTTTGATTTTCTACCGGCAGTATTACCAGAGGTTTTGGATAGGTTGAAATGGACCCTGGACCATAACGGCAACTGAAACTTATCGTTACAGCATAAGTTACGAGGAATTTAGTTTTAATAAGTAATTTAAGTTGCCTTCATGTGCGCCATGTTGGTGTATCGGGGGGGGGGGGGGGAAATGCTCTCCTAAGCTTCACGTATTGTATTCACTGTATTACTGAGCTTTTACTTTGGAACGAAGTTTTTAATTAAAATTACCAGTCTTTTAGGATATGACCCGTAATCCTACCATTCTATTTTTTTTATTTTACCGTAAACATCCTTACATCTAGGACTGTCTTCATCCATTTCCAGAAAGTATTCTTTTCGCTACTTAACCTTTGCATTTTTAAAATCTTTTTGTAAATGTAAAAAGTTACAATTTTCATTATTTCTGATGTCTAGGTTTCACTTCTGTTCTCTGCTAAATTTATTTTTCGTAAAGTTTAAAAAAAAATAATCTCAATTCCTAATGGTGATGGTTTTGCGCCTGCAGAAAAAAGGTTCTTTCTTTATTTTTTATTTGAAGCATAAATACAGGCGGATGTTGCGATATATCGGGTGGGGTGGGACTTTCTCCACCAGCGAAATACTGGTACTGACCTTTTGAAATTTGGATTAACTACTTCCTTATAATGTCCTCTTCACGTTGTACACTCTCCTTTCCCGGAAAAATCACCGCGAATTAAATTAAAAATGCCTAAATATGACACTGCAGCGCTGCTATTAGTTGCCGCCGACGCTGCGAAATCAATGATAATCTCTTGAAATGTTGGTTTAATTTTTTGTTGTAATATTTTCTTACCGTTTTAGCTTCACTCCATTGCAAAACGTCGCATAAAATTAACAGATACAAAATTTTTATTCGAAATGCAGTACTATTAAGCTCACCATCTTGGAATCGATATAAGCAGTCAGAGATAATCGATTGCTTCCGTTGGAAATAAATGCGCAGTTTGTCTCTGGTTTGCGACATGGCCTGCCGCAGAACGAATTACCCGTAAATTTTTTACTCTTGGTCCAGGCCGAATTTCAACCTAACCATGATCACTATGACAAAACGAACCTATTTAGGTTGATATGGTCCCTGTACCGATAATTTTTGTGTCATTTTTTCAGTGCTGCTAACATTTCGCGGTTGCGTAGCATCCCATATTTCGGCATTTTTAATTTAATTCGTGGCTACTTTTCCAGAAAAGGAGAGTGCTAAACGTGAAGAGGACACTATAAGGAAGCAGTTAATCCAAATTTCAACAGGTCAGTAACAGTATATCGCTGGTGGAGAAAGTCCCACCCCACCCGATATATCTTTTACCAAGACAATTTAAAGCGCGAGAATTTTACTAGTAGGCCTATTTAATTTCAGATGACGTTGCTTCCACGAGAGAAGTGTTACTGACATAATATTTCGAGCGGCTGAAAGTAATTCCAATCGTTTCGAGATCTACGCAGTCTGTATCAGAATTGTGACCAATATTCGACTGTTTAGCCCGAAATTAGATTATTTCCTTCATTTATCAATTTTACGTCGCTTTCATGAGCGCCATATTGCCAGAATCATTTGTTAGCTGCCTGTAAGTAGCCTAGTTCCTTCCATGTTTTGATCTGTAATTTCATCTTTTTTGGTCTGTGTTTTTTACTGTGGTAAATTAACGACATTGTTAATAACTAATTAGAAGTTATCAGTGTACGCTAATGATCTTACAGACAGTAACAATTAAAGTGTTAGGAAAATTGCCAGAGGAGCATAACCTCCAGTGCAGTAAAATCATTTGATTGAATGTTTTAATAATATAAACACCATTTCATACTACAAAATGTGTGGAAATTTCGTTAACATAGACAGTTTAAAACGCTCCATATAAGCATTTGAGTGTCATTTGTAGGTGCCTGTGTGAAAATTTCATTTCTGTTCAGGGATATAATATGGCGAATGCATTCCTACGCGTGCGTAAAAATTATGATTTTCGAGCAGCAATATTAGAGTAGGTTGTTGTTTGTATGTAATGCATCCTGGACCAGAATGTCATCTGATATTTCTTGGTACAACCTACGGCACGAGGGTTTTAATTTAAGTTGTTCCAAAAAGTACCAAATTGCTAAAATCATTACTTCAGCCGCATGTAAGTAGATCCAACGATGTTGGTACATCCATGAATTCTGTAATATTTGATTAAATCGCTAAAACGAAGTGAAACCTGTAATTACACATGGCAGATAAAATAAACTGCAAATCAAGATTTTAGGGATTCTGCTATAACCGTGGCCCCGCAGCTTGATGATGTATTCTTATGTTACTCGACAAGACAAATTTAAAGTAAAGAATATTTTATATATATATATATATATATATATATATATATATATATATATATATATATATATATATATATATATATATATCGCTTGGTTTTAGAGATGTGAGGAGTTTAGGGTGACATCCGGCGTGGACCATAAAAAAAAATCACTAAAACCACTATATCTACACGGTGTTTTATTTTCTTCCTAGTGGTTGTTGTTAGGTTGAAATACGGCCTGGACCAGAAGAAACGTCACCAAAAGTACAAAGAACTATAACTGATTTTTAACAAGCTATAGCTCAAAAACCAAACGAGATATCAAAATTCTTTATTTTAGATTTGTTTCGTAGAGTTCTACTAGAATTCATCATCAGATTGTGGCGCCACGGTAATGATAGAACTGCCAAAGAATTTTGTTTGGTTCTTAGTAATATCTTCTTTTTTAAAAAATAATTTATAATTGGGATGTACATGTCTACCTTTGCCTTTTAAGAATTTTAATTTGAGATTCTTTCAGAGTTTTTTGGTAAATTATTCATCAGTTTCATTAATAATTTATTGCAATTCCTAACTCCATTACCTACAAAAGAAAAAATTTTCCTCCTCCCTTGTACCTGAAATCGAGTGCCAGCTTGTGGTCATGGTCATCTCTTCTACCAATATCCATCCAGGCCTCATCGCCAATATATGCCTTATACACTCCCAGCACTCTCTTCACCCTCCAATGACTCCCAACCCAGCTCCTTTATCATATCAGTTACTGATTGTGTTCTGTGGTAATTTCTACTGCCTTATGCCTGAAATCGAGTGCCAGCTTGTGGTCATGGACATCTCTTCCCTTCTCCGAATTCTTTTTTTTTTAACTGCTTAACGTCTCCTATAACAACTAGGTCTTTAGAGACGAGAAAGGATGGGGGGCAAGGAATGGGAAGGAATTCGGCCATGGCCTTTTGAAGGAAGTATCCCGGCATTCACCTGGAGTGATTTGGGGAAACCATGGAAAACCCAAATCTGGATGCCCGGACGAGGATTCGAACCGCCGTCCTCCCGAATGCGAGGCCAGAACGCTAGCCGTTACACCACACCACTCTGGGTCCCTAATTCTTCTACCAATATCCATCCAGGCCTCATCGCCAATATACGCCTTATACACTCCCAGCACTCTCTTCACCCTCCAATGACTCCCAACCCAGCTCCTTTATCATATCAGTTACTGATGGTGTTCTGTGGTAATTTCTACTGCCTTATGCCTGAAATCGAGTCCCAACTTGTGGTCATGGTCATCTCTTCCCTTCTCCGAATTCTTTTTTTTTTTTTTAACTGCTTAACGTCTCCTATAACAACTAGGTCTTTAGAGACGGGAAAGGATGGGGGGCAAGGAATGGGAAGGAATTCGGCCATGGCCTTTTGAAGGAAATATCCCGGCATTCACCTGGAGTGATTTGGGGAAACCATGGAAAACCCAAATCTGGATGCCCGGACGAGGATTCGAACCGCCGTCCTCCCGAATGCGAGGCCAGAACGCTAGCCGTTACACCACACCACTCTGGGTCCCTAATTCTTCTACCAATATCCATCCAGGCCTCATCGCCAATATACGCCTTATACACTCCCAGCACTCTCTTCACCATCCAATGACTCCCAACCCAGCTCCTTTATCATATCAGTTACCGATTGTGTTCTGTGGTAATTTCCACAGACAAATCTAGCTGCCCTCCTTTGCACCCCTTCGAACTCCCATAATGTGTGTCCCATACTAAACCACTATACTTAAGCAATGGTCTGACCATAGTTTTGTAAAAGAATTCTCTCACTTCTCACGTACATCACCTCATCACTACCTTCAAAAGTGAAGGATTTAGTAACGTTATGCTGCCTTCTGCCATGCTGAACTGAGTTCAGTGTTAAATTTTATGCAAGATATTTGCTCTTGTAGTCTTCAGCAAGCATTTCCTTCCCCACGCTATTGTAATCTGTGAAACACTCAATCACCCGTTTTTTACTGACTGCTAGCAGCTGATAATGACGTTAATGTTTTTTCGCTAGCGTGCTGGAGATTGCAACGTAGCGATTACAATGCATCTCCTGCTTCTTGAATGTCATGCCAATCATGGTGGATGAGTGGTAACGCTCTTGCTTGGTATTCGGTTTTCTATGATTTCACGAAAGAATTCCAGGCGAATGCCGGGCTTGTTCCTTCAAAATGCCATGGCCGAATTTCTTCTTGTTACGTTCTCCCGGTCCTTTCCCGTCTGTAATCATCTCGAAATCGATGAGACGTAAAGCCATAAAAAAACCTCGTTTAAACTTCTTGATATTAGGGGCCGTCCGTTAATTACGTGAGGTGAAATAGGGGGGGGGGATGGTCCGGCGAAATCTCACGCAACCTCACCAAGGGGGAGGGGGGGTTCAATGGAAATCTCACGTGAGGTTTTGAAATTCTTGTAGAACTGTAGTGCTTAAAAAAAAGTCTACAAATGACGCGATTTTAGGGGGGCACGGGGGTATTTTGGTCCAAAAACCGACATGGGGGGGGGGTTACCGTCCTTTGGAGCATGAGACGTTTAAAAAAAGGCCCTAAAAAGTTGCGATGTCAGTTGCTACGGGGGGGGGGGGAGACCGGAATTCCGGAAGAAACACCTTACGTCATTAACGGATTCCCCCTTATGAATATTTATCAAGTTCAGCTTCAAAGAAAAACTTTAAATCGCGCGGAGAATAGAAGACATTTCTTGTTTAAATGGCTTTTATTCAAATCACCGTTGAACTCAATTGTTTAATTTAATACTTATCTTGCATTTTATATTTAATTTTATTTTATTGCAATGGAGCACAGGCTCCGGTGGCAATATCCCTACACCCCCACCTTCCCCCTAACCTGCAGCCACTTACATTTGCCCTCTAGAAATTTTATCTTTAAATTCTTTCAACTTTTTCGGTAAATTATTAATCATTTCTCTTGGTAACTCATTCAAATCTCTGACACCTTTACCTAAAAAAGAGAATCTTCCCACACCCTTGTGCCTGAAATCGAGTGCCAGCTTGTGGTCATGGTCATCTTTTCCCTTCCATGCACTACTTTTCATACCTATTGCAATATCTTTCCATGCCTCATCGCCAGTATACACCCTGTACACTCCCATGACACCCCTCGTCCTCCTCCTGTCTTGCAATGAATCCCATTCCAGCTCCTTTATCATATCCCTCACTGATTGCATTCTGCAATAATTTCCAGAAACAAATCTAGCAGCCCTTTTTTGCACCCTCTCCAACTCCTGTATTTGATACGTAAAATGAGGGTCCCATACTAATATTTCATTAAATCCCATATTTAGTCGTTGGCTAAAATTTTTCACATAATATTCACACTTGTATAAGGCAACCAGTACTCATTTCAATTTTTAAGTATTTATTAATTCAATACGCTTTACTTTTTTTAATCTAGAAAAATATTATTTCATATAAATTCAGAAAATGGATCAGATTTTTTTCCTCCCTCTTTTTCTGCTAGAATATCTCCTTATTGTCTCTACTTGCAAATTTCCCGACAGTGATATTATTACAGTTCAACTAACTTACTCTGAGCGTCCAAAGATTAAACACTCCACTCTCAGAATTATGAGAGATACATGAAATAATGTAATTTTACAATATAATATTAACGTCATAACCATATTATACCTCACAACCTTTCACCCAACCGCCCAGGTAGGAGTGTAGCAGACTTCCGTATCGCTTGTTGGAGTAGGGCAGGGGAGTGAGAATAGAATGTTGAGGCGCCTCTGTTAAATGAACGGGCTACAGAGACGGAGCTTGGTGGGTGAGCGGTAACGCTCTGGCCTCGCATACGGGAGGACGCTGGCTTTGCCATGCGGATTTCGGTTTCCTGAAATCATTGCGGGCGAATGGCGAGATGATTCCGTCAAAAGGCCGTGTCCGAATTCCTTCCCGTTCCTTTTCATAAACTGAGGTTTATAGTTTGTTGAGGACACTCATCTAATCAAACTGCTGATTTAGATGTAAATTTGCGATTTAAGTAATTGTTTTGTGATTTTTGTTGTTTTTTTACATTAATTGTAAATGTTGGATGAGTATTCAAATATTTCTCATTTCAGTTCACTCGTTTGCTTATTTATTCAAGAATTTGGTGGTGTCGGTACAAATGCGCCGTTATTTCCGTTTGTTTGGACGGGCACATAGAGAAGTTTCATTGACAAATATGGGCAGGTCACTAGCGCTTCATTTGTTTTACTTTACAATTTTACCGACGGAATTGTCGAGACTAATTGGCGTATTACTGTCACTGTTATTCGAGTTTGCAGTGTTGTTCTTTAGTGTCGACGTGCTTCTAGCTATATCAGTGATCTGTCATAAATAAGTGAAACGCGAAGCAACGATTTTGTGTGTAGTTTGCTAAATTGTCAAAGTGCTTCTAGTAATATCTTTGACTTGTAATAAATAAACGAAACGCGAACAAATACTTTAATTGTGGATTACTAATTTATCAAAGTGACTCTAGCAATATCTTTGACCTATAAAAAATAAAATGACAGTCAAAATAATTAAAACAGAGTAGATCGGAGGTGCAGTACCAACACCTTTGACCTGTAATAAATATTATCCTCCCTGCTACTAATTACTTCTACGTCAAAGATGGATAATCTATAATAAAAATTTGATAATTTCAATTTGATTAACTTTGGGAAGGAGTGTGGTTATGGAATATAAGTTTACCGTAATATACAAATAAATAAATAAATTATAGGTTTTTTCACCACACCAGGATGTTTGGTTGATATCTACTTCTAGCTTAATGTTTATTACGTTAGTGAGACCAGCGATGGGACAAAATAATTACCTACACCTGAATACTGACAAATTCGCCTTCGATACATCGATTTTGTTCGATAGCCGTGTTTTATGTACCGTGGCCTTGGATTTGTTTCCGGGTCTCGGTTGCTAATTTTAGAGCCTTCGACCTCTCGCCTCCATGCTAAGGTTTTGGCAAGGAATGCTCGGCGGTTTCGTTCCTTTGTGTCACTGAATCTGTATTTCCAAAGGCCGACGAAGAAGTTGTTACTCCTACGGTTAGTCTGTTTGAGAATATTTTATGGAGAGTACGAACAGACGATAGGGAGGATCTATTAATTACGTGAGGTGTTTTTCCGGTCCTAGCCCCCCTCCTCGCTCTCTCTGGTGAGATCTATTCCGATTGCCCCCCCCCCCCCCACCCGTCGAAGACGACGTAAGATTTTGACGGAACCTTCCTCCCCCCTGCTGACCGACCACGTACTTTTTTGAGACTTTTTTTCTTCTACTTTTTTTTAAGTCGACATTTGCGTCGTTTTTGAACCTTTTTTCTTCACATCACGCAATTGATGGACCGCCCCCATGCGGCTCCTAATGCAGTTGCGGAAAAGATAATGTATTTTAAATTAAAATTTTAATGCATCATAATTGCACGCACCCTGCACTGTTTTGTACATAGTTTTTCATAAGGGGCGTCCATTAATTACGTGAGGTAAAATAGCGGGTGGGATTTTGGCGAAATTTCACCAATTTGGTGGAGGGGGGAGGTTGGCGAAAATCTCAAGTCAGCTTTTAAAATTCTTGAAGGACAGTAGGGCTAATAAATAAATAAAGTTCTCCCACTTCCCCCTGTAAAGTCATTTTTTTTTTTTAAGCTCTACTGTCCTTCAAGAGTTTCAAAACCTCACGTGAGATTTCCGTCGATCCCCTCCTCCCCCTTGCTGAGATTTCGCCGGATTCCCCCCTCCCCCATTTTACCTCACGTAGTTAAAGGACGCCTCTAAAATGCTCTGTCCTGGCATTTGGGAGGATGCGGGTTCAAATTCCCGTCAGGCCATCCAGATATGGGTTTTTCGAAAAGATTCCTTCAGATGGCTGCGGCCGGATTACTTCCCGTTCCTTGTCCCCAGTCCTTTCCCGCCTCTAATCACCTCTACGTCGCGAAGGCGTAAAATATCATTAAGGCGCCGTGCTGATTGCGGTTGTAATAATACCGCCCCCCACCCCCGGTGAGATTTGAAGGGATCTGGACGCACCCCCCCCCCCCCTACGATGACGTGAGATTCTGAAGCCCTCCCTACTAATCTACCTCGTAGCTTCTCTCTATCTCTCTCTACTGTCCTTCAAGAATTTCAAAAATTCACGTGAGATTTTGCGTTGATCCATCCCCTCCCTTGGGGGGCGTCCGTAAATTACGTGATGTAAAATAGGGAGGGGTCCAGCGGAACCTCATCAAATCTCACCAAGGGGTAGCGGGGGGGGGGGGGGCAACGGAAATTTTTGTGAATTTGTGTTGGACGGTAGAGTTTAAAAAAAAAGAGTCTACAATGACGTGAAAGTCGATTTTAGGGGGTATTTCGGCAAAAAGTGTGGGTGGAAAAGTGGGGGGGGTCTCAAAATGTTGCGAAGGCGATCTGTAGGGGGGGGGGGTCTCACGGGACCAGATCTCATCAGAGGGAGGAGATCGGTCCCGGACTCACCAGAGGGGGGTTGGTCCAAAAACCCGGAAAAACACCTCACGTAATTTATGGATGCCCCCTTGGTGAGATTTCGCTGGACCCCCCCCCCATTTCACCTCACTTCATCAGTGGACGGTCCCTTAAGGCGTCACCGCACTGGATCGTGGAGGTACAAGGTACGAGTTCTGGTCCCCGTGTACCGCTTTCCTGACTGCTGTTTTTACGCGGTTTCGCGCAATCATCTATGCGAATGCTCGGACGGTCCCCAATCTCTGCTTCATAAACTACACCTTTCTCAAACAAAAATACGCTTGTCATAGAGAACACTAGTTACAAGAATCGCAGACAGATGGCAACACTTAAGCTGGTTCTTACTATCCAGTGGAATCGTTGGGCAAAAATCTTAATTAGGGGGCATCCATAAATTACGTGAGGTGAAATGGGGGGGGGGCGGGGGTCCAGCGAAATCTCACCTGGGGGGGGGGTGTCTGTGGAAATCTCACGTGAGGTTTTGCGAAAAATTGTTTGTACTGTAGAGCTAAAAAAAAAACAGTCTACAAATTGCGCGATAGTCGATTTTAGAGGGTATTTCGTATAAAAGTGGGGTTGTGACCAAAAAAAAAGTCTCCAAAAATTTCGAGGGCGATTACTAGGGGGAGGGGGGCTCTCACGGACCAGATCTCAACAGGGGGGGGGGTCCGGAAATCCGGAAAAACACCTCACGTAATTTATGGATGTCCCCTTAGAAGCCATATAAGAGTCAAGGCTTTGCGTGATCTGACAGGGCCCATTCTTGCTGAATTAACGGCATTGGCTAAAACAATTCGTCACAGATCACAGCTGTACTGAAAAACTCGGTTTTAAACAAATTATTTGACATTTATTCCGTAGAACATGACCGAGTCAGTTTGACAGCCCATTTGCGACCAATTAAAACGCGAACGCTTTTCCGAAACGAAGTTACTGTCTTTTTAATGACGTCACTCGCTTTGTTTGATTGAGCTGATGCCCGCTCCATAGATAGCGTGTTTGCCAGCCTGTTTTTTTTTTAACTGCAGCCGCCATTTTATACTCGGCGTGTCAGAAAAAAGAAGATACTTCATTTTGCTTAGGGGGCGTCCATTAATTACGTGAGAAGAAATGGGGCGGAGGGGGGGGGGAGGATCTGGAGAAATCTCATGAAACCTCATCAAGGGGGAGGGGGAGTCAACGGATATCTCACGCGGGGTTTTGAAATTCTTGAAGGATGGTAGAGCTAGAAAAGGTCTGTAAAAGGTGCGAATGTCCACTTTAGGGGGGGGGGGGTTATAACCGCCCTTGGAAGCACGAGAGCTAAAATGAGGGGGATCTCACCAAATCTCACCAGAAAAGGGGGGGTCCGGAATTCCAGAAAAAACGCGTCACGTAATTAATGGATGCCCCTTATGGATTTACATTTCGTTAAGGTCACTTGAGGCGAGAAAGCACTGGTTGCAAGGAACGGGAAGGAATTCGGCTATATCGCGGACTTGGACACAGTGGACTGTAAGGAAGGAAAGAGGTACGGAACAAACCAGGGCGAACATGACCTTGAACCGACAGTTGTGTGTGAACAGCGTATAAAAACATCGCGCAATTTTCTTCTCTCTCGCCCACTTTTTTGGCTAATGCTATCCTTTTCACTGTTAGGATTTTTCTTACACAGATAATGCAAATTTTGTCGTTTTTGAAGGTAACTAGATGGTAACTGCAAAACATAAAATATACCAACATTTTTACTGTTAAAAAAAAAAATCCATGATAATCATTGTGTAATCCAGTAAACGCTGAAATCCGCATGTATTTAACCAAATGAATCATCAATGATTGATGTCGTATATCTGAAACAAAATTTTTTATCCCATAACAAGCTACAATAGAAGTCAAAATTTCCAATTCGTATAGTTGAGCTATATTATCGGCCTTAGCCACGATAGAGGTGGAATTCGCGGCAAATTGAAACTCTTAGTAAAGGCCTTAGGGGGCATCCACAAATTACGTGAGGTGTTTTTCCGGATTTCTGGACCCCCTCCCCTCCCCCCTGGTGAGATTTCGTGAGATCGATCTAGCCAGACCCCTCCCCCCCTCTGGTGAGATCTGGTCCGTGTGAACCCCCCCTTTTTTAGGTCACACCCTAACTTTTTTGACGAAATACCCTCCTAAAATCGACTTTGGCGCCAATTGTAGACCTTTTTTTGGCTCTACTGTCCCCAAATTTTTCGCAAAATCTCACGTGAGATTTCCGTAGACCTCCCCTCCCCCCTGGTGAGATTTCGCCGGACCCCCCCTCCCCCCTATTTCACTTCACGTAATTTATGGATGTCCCCTTAGTACACTCCCAACCAATTGTTTGCGATCACCACAATGAAAAATTCCCCGAATAATTGAGACAGAGTGATGATAAGCTCCACACTAAACTCAGGCGTTTGGGAGACCTGGTATGGGACACAGGGCATTCATTAATTACGTCAGGTGAAATAGGGGGAGCATCCTGCGAAATCTCACCCGGGGAGGGGGGGGGAGGTTTGACAGAAACCTCACGCGTCATTTGTTGACTACTTTTATTATTATTATTATAAAACTCTTCCATTCTACAAGAATTTTAAAAACTTACCTGAGATTTCCGTTGACCCTCCCCCTTGGTCTGATTTCGTCGACCCCTCCCCAACCATTTCACCTCACTTAATTAATGGACGTTCCCCTCAGGATCTCACCTCGCCATAAGGGGGGGAGAGAGGTCCAGATTTCCGAAAAAAAGCTCAGGTAATTAATGAACGTTCCGTTACGGCCCCCTGGGCAACATCCTAGTTCCTTAGAGGCGAAAAAGGAGTAGGGGCAAGGAACGCGAAGGAATTCGGCCAGGTCATTTTCAAGCAACCATGGCGATATTCGCTTGGAGTGATTTGGGGAAACCATGGAAAACCCAAATCTGTATGGCAGAACGGGGATTCGAACCCGCGCCCTCCCGAATACGTGGCCATAGCGTTACCGCTCACCCACCACGCTCTGTAGGTATGATAGAGATTAACACAGATCAAAAACCGAAATAACACCAAGCGAAAGCCAGGATGGTTTCTTCAAAAGGCCATGGTTACCCACCTCTCCCGACCCTAATGACCCCGACTTAAATCCTGAAGCAAAAAGAGTCGGTCCATTATGACATCATTTGTCGAGATGTTTAACAGTCAACACCACAGATTATGAAATTGCCTCCGCAATGTTGTAAATGTCCTGAACGCATATTGAACTTCGTTCTGACCCAAGTTGCATTTGCGTTATGTACAGATTGGTGTCAGACTATTAGAAATTCCGAAGAACTGTGGAAATTACATTGCAACACTATTTTCAGTTGCCGGAAATCTTTGCTACTCATAAATAAGAACAACAACATCATTGTGTGAGTACCGGTACTAAGTTTGTATCACTACGTGGTATGGCATTGAGTAGACGTTGGAGTCTAGTCGGTGCTGGCATTTGTCTGGCAATCATCTAATATTTCTCCTAACGTGTTAATTTAATTTAATTTTAATTACAAAGCAGCGCAAAAATGTTTCGTATTTTGTAAAATCGCGTTTTTGCAGGGTAGATACCTATTTAGGTAAACTTAAAAAACAAAATATTATCTAAATATGAATTTCACCTAAACCGTCATAGCCGTTTCCGAGATACAATATGTATATACAAGAATTTCTCGTTTAAAGATATGATCTGTATTAGAAAAAAATTTCAATAGCGCAGGTAATACCGTTTCTGAGATAGATCTAGTAACAAAAATGATATAAAGTTGACATCTTGACATATGTTCATCTCATTATTTTTCAGTGAAAAAAAAAAAGTCTTAGTCCTCTATAGTGCGTTCAGTTGACAGAGGCGCCTCAAGGTCACTTTTCTCTATTTCCACTGTGCTGCTCTTACCCCCACATGCGAAGGGGAAATGCCTACCTGGACACGGCGATTAGGGGACATCCATAAACTACGTGAAGTGTTTTTCCGGATTTCCGGACCCCCCGCCCCCTCTGGTGAGATCTGGTTCGCGGTGAGACACCCCCCCCCCTCCTAGAAGTCGCCCTCGCACTTTTTGAATAGACCTATTTTTATGTCCAAAACCTCACGTGAGATTTCCGTTGATCCCCCCTCCTCCTTGGTGAGATTTGACCGGACCCTCCCCTCCCTATTTCACCTCACGTGATTTATGGACGCCCCCTTAGCTCGGAGAGTGGGTGGGGGCGCCAGCTCGGAGTGAACAGCGTATAGTGTCACGTGACTCACCTATTATATACCTTGTTAAATATTATACGGTAACTAAATAGCGTCAAAATAGTTTAATGGTTATGGATTATTATCGTCTTCTGTATAACCGCTGAAACTATATTTAGAATCAAAATATGCGTTGGAAGCAATTTAGTGCAAACGATTCGCTTTACACCTCGTCGACTCCGGGGTCATTAGAGTCAGTATAGGACTGGGGGCAATGAATGTGAAGGAATTCGGCCATGGCCTTTTGAAGTAACCATCCCGGTATTCGCTTGGAGTGATTACGGGAAACCATCGAAAACCTAAATCTGGATGGTCGGACGGTAATTCGAAATCATGTCTTCCCAAAAGCGAGGGTTAATCAAGTGATGGTTTTTTTTTTTTTTACTTATGGCTTTATGCCTCGTCGAGACGAGGCCTTTAGAGGCGGGGACTGGGGACAAGGAACTAATAGGAATTTGGCCATGGCGTTTTGAAGGAACCAACACAGCATTGGCCTGGAGTGATTTTGGGAATCCATGGAAAACCCAAATCTAGATGCCCGGACGGGGTATTCGAACCTACGTCTTCCCGAATGCGAAGCAAGAACGTTAACCGTTCACCCACCAGGCTCGGTATGGATTAGTCTGATGTGCAATTTTCTGTAATATAATTCATTCTTTTTAAGCCAATACTATCCAATTTTTATATTAATATGATTTTCATTATTGATAAATAGTGTTTGATTTGTTGTTAAAAGGTTCAAACTTAAAATGGATACAAGAGATCAAACGCAAAATTCCCGCTTATATGCCTAACAACAGGTGGTTGTCGCTCCAAGACATGGGCGTCGTTCACTTGTTTTTTAACATCTATATCTGTTATTAGTATAAATCCCATGTAATGCATTCGGAATAAAAAAGTTTTATCTTATAGTTTGGTCTTTCGCGAATATTACTTCTCATATTCATATGTTCAAATTTACAGTTAAATCTTCAAATTAATTACCACACTTTTTCCATGATTTACGCTTGAAAGACTAATTTACATCGAAAGCGGCAAATGATCTCTTTAACTTGCTTCATTACTTCGACACTCTCGCTTTTTGTAAAAAGAGAAAAAATCATTTGTAATATATAATGCTGCCTCTTTCCGCGTCAGCTGCCTGTTAAAAGTTAACACTGCCAGCTGAGCAGATGAAAAAAATTATTACAAACGTGGTTTTGCTATCCAGTATTACTGAATGCATATGTTTGGGCCAGCGATTATTTACTTCGTTGGATTATGAAGTGTACGTTGTCGTACAACACACCGCTCTTTTTTTTATTATTTTACTGGATTTTGAGAACTGTAGTAAGACAAAAATGTCTTTTAATTTATTACATTAAGTATCTCCGCGGAAGAAAGTAGTAAGCCGCACTGAAAAACGTTAAAAAGAACTATTTTTAGGTTTATTTATTTGTAAATTGTTCTCGCGTCTTTACGATGATTTTGAGCGCGAAGCTTGTTACAGAAATTTCTTTCTGCTATGTGATTTGCTGTAAACTACTAAACATGGCGTCGCTATGAAACAATTACTTTTTGCCATATTCGTGATTATTCATTTGATTTCTTATTTTATATGAGAAATTGATTGTATCTTCCTGCTTTAAGTTTCTTATATAATAGATTTATATATGGAATTTTTCTCTGCCTTGTGTTTTGGCGTGAACCGTTTCGATACTACTAAACATGGCGTCGCTATGAAATAATTTTTGCCATAATCGAGGTTGTTTAATTTTTAATTTTATATGAGATGATGACTGTGTAACTACTGACTTTAAATTACTTATATTAGTTTTATATACGGGTCGTATTAGACGTAGGTGTCCTTGCCCGCTGGCGAATAAGGAAATGACACACGGGGCCCATTCACTGCCTTGCGCCGTTGCCAAACGACCGTTAAAGAGCTGCTCCAAAGATGCTCGCGAAGAGATTCCACTCCCACCGCTTGCGGGCGCGCTGCGGTGGTGGGGCGTGGTTTTGTAAGGCCCAGATATCGAAACTGGTGCAACGTAGTAGTTATCGATCAGTCGCTCGCTTGTGTCGAGCTTGCGCGTGAGAGGAGAACTTCCATTTTGTGTGTCGCGACTGAGCTGCCACCTATACCGCCGCTGGAACTGCGGCAAGAGGGGTTGGCCGTATCCGATGTGGTTCAATACGGCGGGAGCCAGCATTTATAGTTCTGCAGTACCTTCGCATGGATTGGTGGAACTCTCCTGGGTGGTTAGGTGGGTTTCGTTTACGATTTGCTACAGTTGTTATTTTTTTTTTATCATCCCCCCTGTGCGACATTTTAAGTGGTGACCGCCCAACGACAGTGTGATAAGGGAGTGTATTCCTACGTTATCAGTTTTTAAAATCTTTGGTATGCCTTGAAAATGTGTGCATCATGTCCACGCCTTCTCGGCCACGTTTACACACAGACTTTTAAATAGTGTTTGGTCTTAGTGCCTGTTTTAAAGTGTCACGTTTTTTGTTTGTTCTTTTTCTATTGCTTAAACAGCCGTGTGAATATGATGTAACGCGTGGCATTGCTACATCTCTTTCCAGTTAAGGCAGGTTGTCCTACATTTGTTATTGGATTACCGAGGGCAAGTTCACCACTAGAAGCCTTACCGCCTGTGAACTATGTGATGTTTGCGCAACAGGCAAATTATCGGGTACGAAATATCTATTCTTGCTTTCATCTAAAGGCGCCTAAATTTATTTTTGAAGGTCGACACCCAGACAGAAGTGACACTTCGTGTTTATAGATAACGCTGTCAAGCACAGAATATCCCTGTAGTCACACCTTTTTTTTATGAAATTAGTTGTAGCTATTTGCTGCATAGTTAGAAAACCATAATATTTTGCAGCTATGCTTTAACCTGTACCTCATTAAATAAGCTTTATTTAACCAACACAGCTGAATTAAACAAATTTGACTGCCTGTCACTATGTAACTAACTGTTTGACACAATGACAAAAATACGCTAGTTGTAAATAATAGCGTTGTATTTGGATGACATGCACAGGTGATAAAAGGCATTATTTCACATTGAAAATTACTGTATCATATCTGTTTGTTAACATATATTTTCTTCCTTTTTTCTTTTATGAGATCATATTTGACAATTATTAACAATTACTTTGGAAGTGTGTTCATATGCACATAAAAAGCTTCTCACTTAAAATGATCACAATTTTTTTACAGTTCAAATTTTTTTCTCTTAATTTTTTTATTCATTGTATGTAGTAATTTTTTTTTTGCAAATTGCTGATGTATTGATGAAAGATGTTAGAAATGATTTATAGCATAGAATTTAGCCCCAGTTTAAATTTTTTTATGAATTATGCTAATTTACGTGATATGCAGTGTTTTGATTGGCAGCTTTAAGTGTTGCCATTGGCTAGTTTAGTTAAGTGAGAATGTGAATGTTTCTGTGTTCCTGATTGATTCCTGTGTTTGCCTCTAATAGGGCTCAGTTTTCTACGTTCAAGCACTCCACAGAGTAAGTATTATTCGGCTACATGTTACTTGTGTAGACACTAGCTATGTAGATTTGCTGCCTTTATTTACTGAATGCTTTCGGTGTTCTGGGAGTCGGTGATGTGTTTTAGTGTCTGGATATTTTTTGTTAATTTCATTCGAACGCTTTAGAAATATTGCAGGCATTACAGGCCTGTATATTTGTAGTTCGTATTATAAATGTATTTACTAGGCTTATACTATTGGTGTTAATGGTATTTAGAGAGTAATAAGTATTGCATGCTAGCCTGTATTTCAAGATTTGACATTGAAGGCATTAGTTAAGAGAGTTTATTTTGAGGAAGGCTACCTTAAATAGTTAGAAATTACTTTAAAAAATGTAGAAGTAAATTCATAAAGATTAACTTCATTTTTTTTTAATAAAAAAAAACCCTTGTTAAGCAAGTAATTTTTTTTTTTTTTCTCTCCTAGATGTAGCTATCGATTTTAGTTTTATTTTATTTGTGAGGTCTGTAGAAGTTTTGTATTTTTATATATTTGAGTTTATGCTTTAAGAATACCACATATTTAGATGAATATTTTGCTGTCAGTTCAATATGAAATCTTCCGTTCTGTGAATGTTGCGTTAATATATTGTAACAGGTGGGATTTCAGATTGTTAAAACATTTAAGGAGAATTAACAAACAGTTTGTTTTAAACTATGCAAGGATACTTCATAATGTTTGCATTATCTGGCCATAGTGTTTATATAACAAAATCTTTACACCAAAGAGTCTTAGGTGTTTAAGAAAATATTGCCAATATATCTGTGTTCAGTTTTTATTATTCAAATAATATAAATTTGCACCTAAATCCAGTAATTTGGTTGCGCGGAAAGGAATATTGGGAATGAAATGCACAATAAATGTTTTTTTAGCAGAGGCAACAATTATAAAAATTTCATGGTTTGCTGCATGTATTTTGTTTTGCAGCTAAAGGTTTATTGTAACTGTCTATTATACTATTATTTTCGGAGTTCATTGAAAGTTGTATGTGGCATGTTATATTTGTTGAAAATAGTTGTTACATATTTTCATTCAAATATGAAACTTATTGTACGTGGAGGTGAATACGTTGGTTGCCTGATTTTGCCTTTTTAGATTCTGCATGCGCGTCTGTTAAGAATATCTCTGGCAAGAAGCTATTGCTTTAGTATCTACAGTAACCTTTTATTTTCATCTGCCTTCATTTACTTTTCATTGGGAAGCCATGTTTGTTTACATGCTCCAAAATTAGTCTGATAAACAAATTTAATTCAGAAAATGCTCAGAATTAGATGGATGGAAGGAGATAGTTATTTTCTATAGTCTTTGGTTGTATTATCGGTACTGTTATTTATTATGAATCTCTTTGAGGTTATACCTTAAGGAGTACTGACATTGAGGTTAGGTTTTTGTGATGTAAACACAACTTTTGATGCTATTACATGTTTTTTTTAAAAATATGTAAACATAAATATCAGTGCATACATTTACTTAAAACAAAGGTTTTTTGGTATTTAAAAAGAAACAACATGTGTGATTTATTTATTTCTAACATGAAATTGGATTACTGGAGACTTGTGATTCTACGCCATGCAGGGAATTTAAGTCGTATTACTGAGGTAGTTCTTGCAGCGTCAAGCTGGTCCAGGGTGTATTACATCCTAATTACTGCTTAAAATTAATGGTCCTGGGTATATTATTACCTAATTAATACCTGAAAATAATACATCTCTCAGTTGACTTCCTCATTATTATGACATCATTAAGTCTGCACAGAGGAAAGTTGTAGCAGAGTCGCTATCTCCGGTAGACCTGAAATATCTGCAACAAGTGCTTTGTGAAATGCCATTTTATTTCCTTTACACTGTGTTGGAAAATTATTGAAGCAGCGAATTATTAGCATATTTCAGAAGAATAGTAATTTTTTCCCCCATTTATGTGTGATTTGTATAATTTAGTGCAAGATGAAGAGAAAATGATGACATTGTGAAATTTAAATAAAGCATCTCATATACAAACAACGCAACAGAAACAGATTTTTCGTATGGTAAAGCTTTGTCACCACATACCATTTGTGTGCGAGTTGTGGGATATGAGGGGAATTATTAACAGTATCATTTTGTTTTTTTAATGAATTAAAAATAATTGGTTTGAAAATCGGCTTTGACCAAGAACTGATGCTGCAGTTTGGCATATAGAGATTCTGATATTAATTTAATCCATTTCAGTTAAACGCAAAAGTTTACTGAACGGGTGATCACGATACTGCTACAACCACTTACCGCCTCAGCGACTACTGCGCTGTAAACACACACATCACCTGGTACACATGACGTCAATGTTTTTCCGTGTGTGACTTATCCACCTCCGAGGAGCAACAAATATCACTTGGGGGCTGCACAGAAAAAGGGGGTTCAGGCGGGGAGAAATTAAATATCAAAGTTTTGTTAGCTAAAAATCTTATTGACTGTATATTCTGAAGTTTCAATCGCTGTTTTGAAGATGTGCCTTATGGTTTCCGTACCATATAATTCTATGTCATTACGAGTTTCAAAATTTAATTCTAGATTTTACACGAATTAAATTTACTCACATTACGTGTGATAAAAACTTAGGGTTTGTCCATAGAATCAATTTCAATTTTCAACGTTCTTGGTAGTGTTTTCTAGAATTAAACCTACCCTCGTAATTCAACATTGCGATATCCAAATTGCATTATCTTCTAACAGCATCATTGCTGGGAATAATATGACGATCTATTTTCAGAAATTACTTATCGTTTCTAATTAGTCAACAGGTGTTTCAAAGTTGCAAAGTGATTAGGAAATTCTCAAAATGGTGGGTAAAGATTTCCTTTCATTCGTAGTAGGTTCATCAATTTGAATAAGTTAAGTATCGAGATAAATGATGCTACGTTCTTTTTCAGCAATGTAGTGACGTCAAACTACACTCTCCATCCAGAAGTGTTTATTTAGCAAGGATGTAAGTGGTTGTAGCGGTATCGCGTTCTTGAGTTTACCCTACTGAACTTATACTGCTATTACTGTTTGTCATGGAACTTCAAGCATCGCCAGTATACGCCTTATACACTCCCAGCACACTCTTCACCCTCCAATTACTCCCAACCCAGCTCCTTTATCATACCAGTTACTGATTGTGTTCTGTGGTAATTTCTACTGCCTTATGCCTGAAATCGAGTGTCAGCTTGTGGTCATGGTCATCTCTTCCCGTCTCCTAATTCTTCTACCAATATAAATCCAGGCCTCATCGCCAATATACGCCTTATACACTCCCAGCACTCTCTTCATCCTCCAATGACTCCCAACCCAGCTCCTTTATCACATAAGTTACTGATCGTGTTCTGTGGTAATTTCCACAGACAAATCTAGCTGCCCTCCTTTGCACCCCCTCCAACTCCCATAATGTGGGTCCCATACTACACCATCATACTCAAGCAATGGTCTGACCGACATTGTGTAACTCAATTCCCTCACTTCTCTTGAAATATGAACTGGTCCTGTACGTGTCACTATGGATTTGCTCTATGAAATCTGAATTATTCTCTTCGATTTGGAAGTTAGTAGTATGTTTTGAGTAATAAAATGATTCCTTTTGTGGTTCATATTCATGTCCTACTGACTTGACATCTGGTTGAGATCGCCTGTAGTTGTTCACTTGTATCAAACTGGCATGGACAGATTTTCCAAAGCAGATATAAGTTTTAAGGCATGAAATAGTACTGACAGAAGTTTATTTTCAGTACTAAAACATTCTTCTTTACCAAGTGTGGTGGGTGAGTGGTTAACGCTCTGGCCTCGCATTCAGGATGACGGCGGTTCGAATCCCCGTCGGGGCATCCAGATTTGGGTTTTCCACGGTTTCCACAAATCACTCCAGGCGAATGCTGGGACGCTTTCTTCAAAAGGCCATGGCTAAATTCCTTGTGGTTCCTCATCCACTAATGTCCTTAATGAGGTAAAAACTGTCATGTAATTGATAAAATGTTGTGTTTTTTTTTGTACAAAATTGAATGTCCTGGACCACAATTGTGGTGCCACATACCTCCATTCCGAATGTCATTATCGTAATTAATAGAGTAAATTGATTATTACATTTTGTTATGGGTCTGAAGTTCAGTATTAACTTTCTGGTGGCTCAGTTGATTGATGCGTGTGACTGGGGAATGCAAGGGCCCCCGTTTGAATGCCGATTGTATTTTGACTATTGACACAAACAAAAATTGTCAGCTTGAGGCTTAAATGATGTAAGGATTTTGTAATTCATTTCCTCATTTTTGCATATAGTGTCTTTGTTTACATTCACTCCAGAAGTTTGCAGCATATGTATCACTGCCAATGTTGTATTCAAATTCTATTAATCTACGAGAAAGTAATTCATTGAGTACATTTTGCAAACTTGGCATCATTTAAAGGGTGGGATGTGTGTATTTTGAAGTGATTGGTTTTGATGCTACATATTCAAATACAGGACCAGTTTGATAAAATACTGAATTAAACAGTAAAAAATTTACAGTATATTGTATATATTGGAAAGTTGAAGTTGCCAAGACAAGGCACCGGGTATTCCACAAGACGTAGGTACGGTAGTGGTGTAAATTTCTGGAAATTGTACTGCACTAGTGCTGAAATGATTACATCATTATGGACACGACAAACCTACTTAACATTCTCTGTCCAACAACCTCTCTATTCTATGACAAGCCGTTAAACCATAAATATTAAGAAACCGACCCAGCTTGGTGGGTGAGGGGTAATGCTGTGACCTCGCATTTGAGAGGACACGGGTTCCAATCCCTGTCCAGATTCGTTTTCCACGGTTTCTGAAATCACTCCACACAAATTCCAGGATGGTTCCTTCAGAAGTCCACTGCCAAATTTCTCCTTGTTCCTTGACCCTCGCTACCTCCCCACCTTGACGAGGTGTAAAGACATCAGAAAAAAAATTACACAACTTGGATTTGGCATAGAAGGCACAATGTTTCTAGATAAAAAGTGGATATAACTGATTGCTATGTTTTGTTCTCAGTGTTAAACAAAAATTATTTTCTTGGAATTAATGTAGTATAAGAAAATTGTGCTTCATTTCAGGAATATTATTTTGTTTCTGATACCCAACAAGTTCAAACAGTTAAATATACGGTCGGGTCCAGTTATTAAAAAATAAATTTTTACATTAATAGGGGATTAAAATGATGCAGTCAGTAAATTAGTTATTTGCCGTTTAAAAAGATGAAATTATTAAATATAATTTTAATTGTGACTTTACTGAATGTGTGTGTCTCCGTTTGCAGGGACAGATGTGGGTTTCCACGTGAGTGCAGGCGGGGGCGGGTTTGCGGGGGGCCCGCCACAGGGAGGCGGCGGGGGGCGGGCCGCCCCCGGGCCCCCGCAGGCTCCGGGCCCCCAGCAGCAACCTCAGCTGCCCGGACCCACTTCGACGCCCCCTGACATGGCCAAAGGACCGCCTCACATGCAACCACAGCCTCCGATGCCACAAGGTAACACACTACAAAGCTTGTCAATAAAATCAGCCGAGTTAGTCCGTCGATCAAACACAGTCTCTGTCGCCATTGTGAGTCACTCGACAGTGGCGCCAAAACGTGTTTGATCGATGGACTAACTTTGCTCATTACAAGATAATTTTATTCATTTTCACTGAGCGGGGCGGTGTAACGGTTAGCGTTCTCGCCTCGCATTCGGGAGGACGGCGGTTCGAATCCCCTTCCGGGCATCCAGATTTGTGTTTTCCATGGTTTCCCCAAATCACTCCAGGCAAATGGCGGGATGCTTCCTTCAAAAGGCCATGGCCGAATTCCTTTCCATTCCTTGCCCCCATCCTTTCCCATCTCTAAAGACCTCGATGTTAAAAAGAGACTTAAAGCAGTTTAAAAAAAAATACTCATTTTCAACACCGAGAAAACCTCCAATCTGATGAAGCACGTTATTAGGGAATGTCTGTACACTATATGGCTTCATTTTCCCCTCCCTTGGACACCTCCACTCTCCCAATGTAGCATGACATGGCTTTTGCCTCAGCCTTATTGTAGCACGTAGCTCTTTTCGCTGTTAATTCCACAAGACATTGTGTACCGTTATTATTAAAATTATTGTGTATAAAAATAACTGATATTTGCGTTACATTCTTTTCTATAATTATAAATCTATCGTGATAAGTACAAGGAATAAAAGTTATTATCATTGTATAATTTCACTTGTCCTCCTTTTACAGACTGGATTAAATGCGACTTGATTTATACTAATAGGTTCAATGTTGAATTGTTAGGAAATAATACACAGCACTGACTTGTACTGGTAATACATATATTCAGATGATAGACATGAATTTATACCAGAAAGAAATTATGACCTATATTCCTTGTACTTATAACGCTAGAAGTATTCGGAATGTAATGTTGATACTAGCCACTCCTGCAAATGATCAGTTATTGGGAGTTAGTTAGGTACAGCCCATTCCTTCTTGAGGTTTACTAAAAACATTCTCCTTCTCCCACATTAATTGATGGTTAACGTTCTGGCCTCGCATTCAGGAGGACAGTGGTTTGAATACCTATCCTGGAATCCAGATTTGGGTTTTCCATGCTTTCCCCAAATCACTCCCAGGCCACTGCCGGGATGCTTCCTTCAAAAGGCCATGGCCGGTATCCTTATGCCCCGTTTAGACGATTCGAGTTGACTGTATCGAGTGTACTGTCTTGTTGCGTGCGCAGCACTGGATAGTCCACTCTCCTCGTGTAAACAGGTACAAGACAGACAGTTGACTGAGGATAGTGGACTCGGTTCACGACCAACTTCAACAATCAAGATGGCGACTACTAACAACTCACGTAAACGGAGTGAAGCAGAGGCATTATAATCTTCAGAACTGCATGAAAGTGAGGAAATTCCGTGGAATGTTGAGAATACAAATTATAAGAACAAGGATTTTAGAGACTGCTATCAAAAAATTGCTTCATAGTGGTGTCATTTTTTGTTTCGGAAAAAATATTTCACAATAGCTCTTCAAATTGAGATAGTTAGTCTTAAATGATGCAACTCTGTATTTTCACTTGCAACTTTATTTTTCTAAAAAGGCACTGATGCATTTCCTTTTAATATCCACTCTTTTAAAGTTTTTCTACATTTTATTTTATTAGTCTTTCCATCAATCAACATTATAATCAACAAATTAGCTATGGTGTTAACTCCTTTCTGTAATATGGTCATACTGTTTTCAATAATATCACAATGTAGGAGTAGATAACTGTCCTGACAGTGGACTGTCTTCTAATTATTACTAGCACGCTAGTCCACTCTCTTACCACCACCACTGACGGTCCGGCCAACTGTCGTTCCAGTCAACTCGCATCATGTAAACGCGGCCCTACTGTTCCTTGTCCCCAGTCCTTTCCCAACTCTAATGACCTCGTTGTCAACAAGGTGTAAAGCCATAAAAAAATATAAAATAGAACAATGTATACCTGCTGCATAAAAAAAAACTAAGAGGAGCTGCATTTTTTGTTTCTTTTTAGCGTAGTTATGTCACTTTTTTTTCTACATTAGCAGGGAATGATTCTTTGATCGGCTTAAGATTTCTGTAACTCACTGGATAGTGAAAAACTTGTTCAAAAAAAACAAAAACAAAAACAACGTAATTTTACTGTACAGCACCGCTTCATACAACACTTTGCACTTAACAAAATAAAATTAGAATTATTTTATCAACAAATAGTACAGTTACACATGTGCGATCCTAATTGAAACTGGTTTATTTGAAACCATCAAAACAATACGACCTGCCACTGCGAATTTGAGGCTGGGTATGGCATGTCTGATGTTCTTTGAATCTTATTGTGCCGTCTCATGTCAATTAGTTCAAATGCGCCTGCTATGTGCAACCCAACACTATGACTACAACTCGTGCACAACATGGATATCTAAATTATGTATGGAGATGATTAAATGACAGACTAAAATATCCGCACGCTGTTGTGTGTTCTGTGATTTATTTTAACTGTAACTAATAATAATATAAATGAAAATTTTAAACAATGACAATGTGGCTAAGGTTTTAAAGTATTGTGCACTGGCCAATCTCGTCCAAAAAATTTGGGCAGATCGGCCTAGGTTTTTAGTTGGGTTGATGGTCTTTCACAACCAACAACCCAAGAACCATTTGTATGTGTGAGATTATATCTGGCTGGCCCTTTAACAGCCAGCCAGTTAGTTCATTGTTTTAATCCGATTGGCCTTTTTACAGCCAACCAGTTAATGTTTGTGTTTTTATATTTTATGGCCAACCTACAGCTATGGTTTTTTTTTATATTTTATGTTGCCGTTTGTGTGGCCGACCCCTTTACTGTCGGCCATGCAGACGGCAGTAGAGTTTTACGCCATGTTGTCACTCCGGGTATTGGTTAGGGCGCTAAAAACCTCGATGTTAACGCACCCTAAAGCCCAAATAACAACAAAAACATGAATGAAAAGCTACGCGGGTTGGCTCAAATGCCTCCCCCCCCCCCCAAACTGAGCCATGTAGTTAATTAACATTTGTCTGAGTAAGATTACCTTTAGAACTATAAGTAGCACGGTATTTTTCAACAACTTCTTTGAGAATACGTGGGTAGTTTTCTGCATTTACCTGTAGCTCAAACCCTGTTTGGGGCCCATAGCTTTATGAACATGATTATTTTGGGGAATGTAGGTAGAGGCTGGGGTATTATACCAGTGTATAGCAGGATGTGGAAAATTGATTGGTTGAGTACACACTAGGCAAACGCATATGAACGCACACTAGCGAATGCATACGTTCACTCAGTGTGAAAACGAAGGCGAATTAACACTTCCGACCACATTCATTTGCCTGCGCCCGGTTTCGCTCGGGAGGCGGTACATCAAAGCAAGTTACGGAACACACGTTTTCGGCTTATAGTGTGTACGTCAAGAAGAACGCTTTTGTTGTTTTCTATAGAACATGAAGTGGTCTATTTCGGATTCCTTAAAATTAACAGAATTATATAACCTACACTATTCCTAAGAATTGCTTGCTGAAGACTTGAAATGTAAATACCTTGGCATTACATTGGATAACAAACTTTAACTGGGCAGGATACATTGGTCAGGTGGTAGGAAAAGGTTTCAAAATCCTGCACTTGTTGGAGAGAGTGATGAGGGGATGTACGAGAGAAGTAAAGGAGTTGTGTTACAAAACTTTGGTCAGACCATTGCTTCAATATGGTAGTGTAGTATGGGACCCACATTTTGAGTATCAAATACAGGAGTTGGAGAGGGCGCAAAGAAGGGCTGCTAGATTTGTTTCTGGAAATAATCGCAGAGTACAATCAGTAACAGGTATGACAAAAGAGCTAAAATGGGATTAATTGGAAGATAGGAGGAGGGTGATGAGGGTCATGGGAGTGTACAAGGTGTATACTGGTGATGAGGCATGGAAAGATATTGGTGTAGGTATGGAAAGTAGTGCATGGAAGGGAAAAGATGACCATGACCACAAGCTGGTACTCGATTTCAGGCACAAGGGTGTAGGAAGTTTCTCTTTTTTTAGGTAAAGGTGTCAGGGATTGGAATAAGTTACCATGGGAAATGATGAATAACATACCAGAAACGAAAGAATTAAAATTTGTAGAGGCCAAATTTAGGTGGGTGCAAGAAAGGGAAATTGCCACCGGAGTGTGTCTTCCATTGCAATTAAATTTAAAAAAAATTAAAGATTACAAAAATAAAATAGGAAACATGATGCTTGGAACGAAATTAGTGATATTAAGAAATGTGGCTCAAAAGACATGTAAAAGAAATCTCAATTTGGATCCTTCAGGTGTGAACGTCCAAAAACAGGAAAATTGATTTAAAACATACTCTGTATTTAAATCGACATGGTTTGCTTTTAAAGACATATTATTTTTTTGGGATAAATTTACACCCAGAGAGAGAGAAAATACTGGCGTTCTGAAATTTTTGGACCTATCTGCCATAACGTTTCAAAGTCGGTCGACTTCATTCTGCAGAAACTTTCAAAAAGTCCAATTTCAGCTGTAAGATCGTCTATCAAGTCTGTCCTTCCATAGTCCATACACATTTCTACTTTCGAACAAAGAGGTGATACACCACAGTCAATGTGATCTCCTGCGTCTTTGTATTTCATTACTTGCCTCCCTAATAAATAATAATGTACGACACACTAGCAATGATTAAGTCGTCTTTATGGTAGCCTCTTTTATGGTAGGTATAAAAATATTTTTACCGCATAAACCCGCAAGCATGAAAGAATGACAAACAACGCATTCCTTCGTTGTAATGTGGAGAACAAGTAAATTCGTTTGCTTGCCTTTGCCTTGTGCGTACCCACCTTTAAATGTGTTCTGTCAACTTAAGCTACCAACTAAATGTGCCTTACATTACTGCATTCTGATTTATGGTACCATTTTCTCTGCATTACATCAGGGGGCACAAAGGTAGAATGTGTATTTGAAATTTAAGATTCACAGTTTTTCCTTTTAGTGACAACCTCTTTAAACTTCACAGTTCAGAAAAGTGATAAGGTGTTTTATAGTAAATTTCCACCTGTCAAGGTCTCGGGGAAATTCTGGAAAAACGCCTCACGTAATTAATGTGTGCATGAACACTGGATTTAGGAGGTACAAGGCGACCGGGTCCCAGTCCTGGGCCGAACGTACCGGCAATCCTTATTGTGGTTTCAGGAGGTTTTCTGCAGCCAAGACAAATGCTGGGATAGTCCCTAATCGTGATCTTCTAAACCACACGTTTCACAAAAAAAAGGACAAATGGCAACATTTTCTCTTCTTTATAAAACTGACAAGCCAGCCAGGCGATAGTAGGCACAATTCTTTGGAAATAGGAAGTGCTTGTACTGACCTGTGAAAGTGAAAAAAAGTCCTTAAAATTATGATGGTAAAATTCCATTTCTCACTTGGTTTGAGATTGGTGTTTTCGTATTTATTTGCAACTTATAAGGCAATTATGGTATTATCTCAGTAAATTTGAGTGGGCAAGTCAAAATGTGAAGCCGTTGTTTTTGAGGCTATAATGCCATATGATGTCCTTGAATTGAAATCTAAATGCTCTTGTTACCAAAATTTGGCTTTAAAATTCAGGTTCTATGTTTAATATTCCAGTGTGGCAAGGAATTTTTATGGGCTAGGCTTCCTTCGTACATGTACTTTCTGCAATTTGGATTCGATATTAAACTGTTCATCCAGATTGACCCTGTTGGGCAAGCTACTATGCATTTGGAAGGATGTTGGTTGAAAATCCTGTCCGTGGTTTCCATGAATCACTTGAAGCAAATAACAGGATGGTTTCTTCAAAAGACCGAGCGTGGTGGGTGTGTGGTTAGCGCTCTGGCCTCGCACTCGGGAGGTCTGTGGATTGAATCCCCATCCAGGCATCCAGATTTGGGTTTTCCATGGTTTCCCCAGATCACACTCGCCGAATGCCGGGATGCTTCCTTCAAAAGGCCATGGCTGAATTCCTTCCCGTTCCTTGTCCCCAGTCCCATCTCGCCTCTAATGTCCTCGACATTAATGAGGCGTAAAGCCATAAGTTAAAAAAAAAATCGTGTATAATGACTTAAGTTGATAAGTGATAAAGCCCCCCCCCCCCCGTCCCCTTTTTCCAAAATGGACTAGCTATGCAGTATTTGCAGTAAATTTAAACTTGTCACCAAGTTATAAGGCCGTATACTTTTTTTAAAATTAATTTATGCTGTGATGATTTTATAAAGATATTTATAATATGCAATTCTAGGAGTGCCAGATGCCCTTTCAAATGCTAACTTATCCCCCTCACTGAACTTCATTACAAATTTTATTTTCTTACTTTTGCTGGTCTCATCTTTCAAGTTTTCCTTAATTTACTCCATGCCAATGCTGGGGCAGGTCCTTTGTTAAGATGTCAATAACTTGCTTACTACCTGTTCTCATCTCCGATTACCTCGTGAAACCCTGATGGTGAGAAATTGTGTAGCTTGTGTTTTTCCTTCTAGTACAAAAAAATAAAAATTATACATTCGTATTTGCCTCAGTGTTTGCTATTATAGCCATTTGACAATGTGTTTAGCTGCATTGACATTTACTGTGTTGTTATGAGCCTCTGACTTTTGGTCACACATAAATTGGATACTTGCTTTCTAGTAATGGATTCTGTTCTATGTTGGAAAATATGATAAGGTTACACATCCGTGATTAATGTATGTTCATTATGAACTTCTATGCCAAATTGTGCACTAGTTAATGGGGTTGTAAAACTCAGGTTGAAATGTAATGCATCAATCAAATGTATTATGTTTCAGAGTTTTGGGCAAGCCGACAATGAGCTAAAGGTTTCCCAAAGTCACTTCAGCTGAATGAGATGGCAAAATTCCTTCCTGTTCCTTACCCTCATTCCTTTCTCACTAATACTGATGTTGATAAAGTGAAAACCTGCAGACCAAATAAAGTAAAAAAACAATAGGTTGGTTAAGTTGTTCAGAACAATCAATTGAACATACTTTTTGAAATCTGGAATCGCAGACAACTGTGTTAACATACAAATGAAATCATATAATAAATATTGTAAATCATTATTGGTTTTGTTTGGAATGCCACCTAGTAATTAACGCAATTTCTGATGACAGTAATGTAACTTCCAGAAACTGCTGCTGGTTTTCATTATCCTGTGAATTATTTTAGAAAAATCTTGCCTCCCTCTTTTGTGGTGTGGTTATTTGACTTTGTTGTAGGGTAGATTAAATGCAATTCAGAGTCAATTGCCATCTTGTCAAGTTGCCAGCTGACTTGAAAGAGTAATCAGAGAAATTCACTTCCACTTAAAGTGCTGAATGTCTTTGGTATTAGTGTATAATATTATCCGTATAGATTAAGGGCTACAGGGACAAAGTGACTTTAAAAAAATATTCACAAGTTTTGTATACTGATTCCTATCTGGCATGTTGTACTGTATAAGGACAAAAAGGAGTTTTGGTAGCAAAATAAAATAAAAATGTGGACTGAGAAGTTAGAAGCTGCATCGGTTATTACTGTGGCAAATAAATTCACTACATCACAACAGGGAATGTATGAATCTGGAGAAACTACACGAAAACTGACGACTGTAGTAGGTCCTAGAAATCATCATATGTATGGTTTTGTCCTGTAAAGGAAGACAGAGATTAGAATATATGAATCAGATATTGAGGACGTTGTCAGGTTCTTTGGTGGTTTAATGATATGTTGTAATTAAGTAAGTAGTCAACCATAAAGTTCAGTTTAACGTTTTTGTTTATTTTCAAAACAACGTCAGCGATATAGTTTACATGCAAAGATACAATCCAGAGATATTACTGATGCAATCTTTGGCAGTTCCAAAGAGAATCTGTATTAAAACTAACTAAACTAAAAACTGTCCTTCTGCTGATTTCTTTACATAGGCTCTATAAAGATATTTAAACACAAAAATTATTTACAGAAATCATTTTAAACTGTAGAAAATTGTCCTGTAGACATAGTAACCGGCATTAATACTTGGAATTACACACATTTAAGCAATTCTCTTGCACAATTCGGTTCTTAAACATATTAAATGGGCTTTAAATAATTTCTTTTCATAAAATATAGTCTGTATACACTGATTTACAAGAAATTGCAAAACAAACATACCAGATCATATTCAAGCAAACTTTAGCTCACTACAGATACTTCATTAAATATAATTCTATTTAAAGTTCAGGTATGAGGGCCATTACAACGTGGGATGTAAGGGGTATGTAGAGATGAAGAGGTTAGGACAAAATAGGAAAGGATGGAGTATTGCATCACGCCAGTCAATAGACTGACGACAGGAAAAAAAAAAAAAAAAATTGGATGTTTGCTTCCTACTCGTGTGTTAAGATTATTGCAGCTAGAAATGTGAGCCTTGATTGCAGAAAGTTTATGCAAACACAGTTTGAATTGATAAATCAACTGTTCTTCCAATCTTGATTTAAATATAATATTACCCCACAAATGTTGCCAAGGGTTTTCATCTTCTCATTGCTGCTTTCACTAATAGTTTCTAGATCTTCATTTTCCATGATGTAATCATGTAACAAATATCAATTTAATTTATTTCACTAACAATACTCCAAAGCAACACAGACTGAAAAGTGGCACGATATTAGTAAAATGTTAAATTATTTAAATATTAAAATCAATCACTGACTGGATTTGGAATGTGTAACCGGATTGCGGATGTAAAATATAAATGCTCGATTACCCTAGTGTTCCTGCTCGCACCCACACCATGCCTACCATAACAGTTACCATTACTCGCACTTCGCGTTACCTATTTTGTTGGCAATTTGACTCCCCAAATGTACCATTGTGCTGTGGTGCGCTATTCAATCAAACAAAATGATGTCAACAACCATTGTAACGGACCAAACTTAATGGAAGTTAAGAATAGAGTTAATGATTTTTTAGGTTAACTTGAAAGTTAAATTTTTATAATTTTGTTAACTTCATTGATTAACGGAGTTTTGCCCAGCTGTGCGTTTCAGACACTACTAACAGTCCAGCCATTAGGCATCAGCGTAATTCCACTCTGGAAAAAGGCTAAAGCAGATTGGCCCAAATGTCAGCATTTCTTACCAGGACATGGTGCAATGCAGAAGCCGTTGTTTGCAAATGAACAGTAGAACTCCAATTATCCAAATCAATTGGGACCGGACACCATTCGGATAGTCAGATTTCTTCAGAAAAAGGATCTATTTTAATTAATTTTTTGTATGTATGTTGAAAATGCCTCCTTTTCCAAGAGATTTTTGGTGCTTTTCCACTTCAGGGATGGAAAAATTTGCCTACCACTCGGTAAACAAAGCAGCAGTCATCTGAACTTTGGGTTGGTTTTTATAAAAGAGGGGAAGCCTTTTCGCAGTACGTTTGTCTTAGTTAAAAGAGTGATTTGAATAATCGGCGATTCGGATAATTGTAGTTCGGATAATTGGAGTTCTACTGTAGTACAATGGTTCTACTTGGCCACCGATTCAGTGTTCATTAGAGTCAACATGAACAGTATTCTTTGTGTCTAAATTTGCACTGTGAATTACTGGTCCAGGTATCACATCAAGCTGCTCTCGTTGCAATTAAATAGTACAGGTTTACTTGTGATCATTTTAATTCATTTGAAAAACAAATCTTGTACAAACATCACAGCTTTTATAGTGATTACGCTGGCGTATACATTGGAAGGCAGCAAGCGTGGTGGGTGAGCGATAATGCTATGGCCTCGCATTCTGGAGGACGCCGGTTTGAATCACTATCCGGGCATCCAGAATTTGGTTTTCCATGGTTTCTTCAAATCACTCCAGGCAATTGCTGGGAAGGCTCCTTCCAAAAAGGACATGGCCAAATTCCTTCCCATTCCTTGTCACCCCCCACCCTCCTTTCCTGCCACTAGTGACATCGAGACGTAAAGCCATAAGCAAAAACTATGGGAGACTATTATTTGTGGCTGAGAATGGTAAAGTTCTGGTCCCGCATTTGTAAGCATACAGTTTTGAATTCCTGTCCATACAGATGGGGAGCATCCACAAACTACGCGGCTCAGTCTATGCGGGGCAGGGTTGGCTGGAAAGCTATGCTGGGCTAAATGGGAAGGGGGGGGGGGTGTTCTGAACCAAGCCACTTAGCTTTCCATTCATATTTTTTGTCACAGTTAAAAAGATACAGAACATACAACAGCATGTGTCATTTAATTATCTCCATATGTAATGTACATTAGTCTGACAGGAGAAATGCATTCAAAATGTCTTCTGGAATCAATGGGGGGGGGGGGCTGTGTGCCACAGTGGGGCTGGGGGGGGGTAGAGGGAGGAAGGTTCACAGGAGGCCAAACGCTCCCATATCAGTTCTCCATTGCTCCTTCAAAAGGCAGTGGTCAAATTCCTTCCTGTTCCGTGCCAGCAGTATGTTCCCACCTCAGATGTAAAGCCATGAAGGCAACAAATATATTTTGTTTATTATTATTCTACCGTTTGACCCATCTTCCCCTCTTCATCTAAGACGTTTGTGCCAACTGCATTGATTGCGATAGGCCTCGCATTCAGAAGGATGCGGGTCGAATCCCGATCTGTACATCCAAATTTTGGTTTTTCACGGTGCCCCAAAATCACTCCGGCGAATGCCGAGATGGTTCGTTCAAAAGGCCATTGCTGAATTCTTTCCTTCCTCTAAAGAACTAAGGCATAAAGCCATAAGTGAAAAATGAAAAGTATCAACTTCCCTCGTATATATTCTTCCATCAGTCCGGTTACTCCATGCTCCTCAACATTTCTTTGCCCGATGTAAATCTCATTATAGACATGTATACCTCTCCACTTGATTATATGATTTATTGTAAGTGCAATACTTTTGAAATTCCAGCTAGTCTACTCTGAATGTTTCTGTTAATGAGAATTCGTGGTTAAATAAAACTGATATGTACTTATTCACAAGCATAAGAAGCCTCTTCAAAGCCAGTTGAACTATGTAACTGGTATTAATAAGCCTTTAATCTATAGAATTAGTAAAACTGTAATCAGAAAAAAGTCTGTACATTTAAGATATTTTTTTATATTACATGGGGCTCTGTTAGTGATCTTCAGAAAAATACATGGGTGGTTGTTTTTAAATATGTCTGCTATCTGCAGGTTGGGATGAACAGAAATCAATGAAAAATTAATGGTTAGTTTTTGAAGGGTTATCGAATAAGGTACAGCTTCTGGTCCTGGGTGTAAAATAACATGTTTTGACAAATAATAAAAAAGACCTTAGTCCACAACCTGATAATTGGTTGGACCCTGCCATGGGATGCACACTAAGCCGTTGTAGGACGGCCAGTGCCTTTCCTCTGGGACCTACAGTTTAATGGAGAATCTGAACAATGGAATGTCGTGGCGTAGCTCATACAATCAAACATACCTCTTAAAAATTCCTGCTCCCACTGGGATTTAAACCTGGGATCAGACCTCAAACGTCTGAAAACAAAGTTATTAATTACTGAACTACCTGATCGCTCCACATTTAGATATGAAGTCAGACAGCCGAGAAATTAAACATAAAAATGTCCAGAAATTGGTATCAGTTTTTCGTGGAAAACTATTTGTGCAAGAACTACTATCAGATTTAGTTACTTCCCACAGAACACGAATCACCGATATTCATTTGGAGAACTTTATGCGTGTAGCCACAACTTCTTTCGACATAACATTGATGCCCCTAGTTCTGCCAAACAACGTCAAAAGTCACATTAAGATAATTGTATATTTAATACTTCCCATTAAATATCTATATTTAATTTTAAGTGTTTTATTTTCTTCATAAAAATAATAAAGTATTTTTTCCAAGAAAGTAATGCTTGCTGCCCAGTCGAGAGTTGTAGTTCTAAAATTTGTCCTGGCTGTTGAAAAGGTTGGCTACCTATGATTTAAAACATATTCATGAATTAAATCAAACTTTTCTTCACAGAACCATCTTTGACTCACATAATCAGTTGCTTTAAGAGCCTCTACAATTTCGATGTTGTAACGATGATGGTGTAGGTCGTTGTAAAAAATCAATCTTAACTTTTCTACTGGAAATCGCAAATGTAGCAAAACGGGCTTATTTCGATTGCAACTCTTTCCTGCTCAGGTTTTATACGAGTACTCACTGTCTTTGGTTTCCCAGGCATCTTTTCGCTATTGAAAAAGTCTCTTCAAAGTTATTTTCTTTACCCAGTTTTTAATCACATTGTTAGATGGCACTGGACGCTTCTGATTAATATGAAAATGGGTGGCGTGAAAAGCATGGCACGTCTGTGTGTAAGAACTACCATTATCATAAAATGCTTTGACAGCATTGGCACGATGCTGAGTCGACCACAACTCCATTGTTACTAAAAGCTAACGTGTCTATAACACAATTCCCGCACTTTACAAAATCACTCTTTAGTCTACCGCTACCCTATATAATTAACTCATTAATTATTATTTTTAAGGGTTCTGTGTCCATTGGGAAAAGGATCCTATAATAGATAACTTGTTAATGACTTGCCTCCTGCCATAGGGAACTAGTATCCTGTCATCTGTATTGTTTTTTTTTCTAATCACATCCGCATCCACAATTAAGAATTAATGATGCTACTTAAGCGCAAATGACAAGTCGACTATAAATAAATGGAAGTAGCAAATAACTTCTTACACCTGGTGTGTGTTGAACAATTTGTCACCAAAGATGTAAGTCACAAGCACAGAATTATATAAAGGTTTCTAATTAGTACATGTGGTGGCATAATGAGTTGTCTGTGTAGCAATTACACGGTTATAAGAGCCAGCAGGCTAGCAAAAAGTGATCTGGTCATGCTTAAAATGGCTGTCCATAAAAGATAGTTGACCAATTGAGAAGCATGTGACAGATTGTGAAAATACATAATGTAGGAGCTGAGTGATCAGGCATTGCCTTTTTTTTTTGTAACACAATACTGATTGTAAATACCAGTAGAAAAATATACTAAACTAATTTAAAATTATCACAGAAATTGTTTTAATGCTTATTAAAAGAACTTTGAAAGATATTGTAATTTGTTGGAATAAAGTGATAGGAGTTGTGCTACTGGCATTCCACAGTACTGTAAATTTAATTTGAATTTTATTTGAGCAAGTTGAAACTGCTGTTTCTGCATTGTAGGCCTCTAGCACTAAAACTGAATAACCTGGACACTTCAGAATATGCTACTTTTACATGTACAGTAGGACTCCAATTATCCGAATCAATTAGGACCGGACCCAATTCGGATAGTCGGATTTTTTGCGAAAAAGGGTCTATTTTAATTAATTATTGTTTGTATGTTGAAAATGCCTTCTTTTCCAAGGTTTTTTTGGTGCTTTTGCACTTCAGTGATGAAAATTTCGCCGTACAACTCTGTAAACAATGCTGCAGTCAACCGAACTTTGGGTTGGTTTTTATAAAACAAGGGTAACTTTTTCGCAATATGTCTCTGTCTTAACTAAAAAAGCGATTTGGATAATCGGAGTTTGGATAATTGGAGTTCTATTGTATCTTTGACCCCGAACCGAATGTAGTATTAAAATTTTGTTTGATTATATTTTGGCTTTTTATAATAGGATAATGGAAACAAAGAAATTGCCGCAAGGCACTGAAAATAAGATAGGATAGGGAAAAATAAATAGATACCCGTCACTTACCACAGATGAAGGCAGGAGGGCGAGACGAACACGTAAAAACTTAAACAATTTTATAATAGATATAAATGGGGTTAAAAAAATTTAAATCATATTTGGCTAGCTCCCAAATACCAATGCTAAGAAAGACTTCATTCTTTCCAATCATTTTCCTTTTTTTTTTTATGAGATTTAATTTTGAACATCTTTTCGCACTATAGTGCAAATTAGTTTTTCTGTATTACAACATTGCAGTGTGAAATAGTGTGGGTTGCTTAGGTAGAATCGGGATAAAGCCCTAAGGTTTTTGTGCAATTTAATTAATGCTACATGAAAAATATTTTTACGTTTACATTACAGTATCCCTGCTCACTTTGATCTGCTTCAGTGGTGCATCTGAAGTTTGCACATACCTTCACAAACATTTTCCTTCTTCATCTTTGAAAATGCATTGGGCAATGTAATGTCAGGAATTTGATGGAGTGTCGTTCAATCGCACTACATGGGAAATAATGTCGCAGATTATGACTGTTAGGAGGCCAAAATTTACTGTTCTGTAAGATGCTCATCTTATTGAACTAATTCTGTCTGTTCCAAAAGGTGTGGTTTTCCGAATGGCATAAAGGACATAAAATTAATGCTGAGCTATATGACAATATCAAATTTTTTTCTTCACCTTTTTGAAAGCAGTTTTACGGCATGGAATCACTCACAGTCGATACCACACTTTAAACTTCGGTATTAATAGATGTTAAATTACAACCATATTAGGAACATCCTTGGATTGTGGCCAAGCCGGCACTCATTCTTGTTAACTTTCCCATCAACATTGAAGATTTAGAGCATCTTTTATACCTTTTACGGCAAAGGACATTAACAGATTTCTGTTTTACGTTGTTTCCCTAAATTAGACAAAATGAATGCTGCGATGATCCTTTGAAAAGGCCGTGGCTGAATTCCTTCCAGTTCCTTGTCCCCTGTCATTTCCTGCATCTAATGTCGATGCAGCGTAAAGCCATAAGTAAAAGCGAAAAAATAATTCAAGTGTGTTATTCTTATGTGCTGAGTGTCCTGTACAGAAAATGTGTATTAATTTAAAGTGATTTTTTCTGGTTGAGTTCGTTATTTTGCAAAATTATTTTTCAAATCGTATTCATAAAACAAAGAAGTTGACACAGAATATATGAGTCATTGAAAGCTTTCAAAAACTTGTGGAAAAAGTATTTTCATGATCTATTAGCTATCTGATTCAAATGATATTAAGGGGGTTTCATCAGAAAAAAATTATTTGCTACAAAATTGTTAAAATTAATAATTTAGTTTTTTCAATATTACTATAAACTCCAGAAATATTGCTACATTTTTCATACAATGTTTAGGAGGCTACATTTTTCTTCTTGGTGGTTTTGGGATTAAGTAGGAATTAGAATTATTTTCCATAATTTAATTTTTTTGGCTGGATTTTCGATCTTTGACTCTAGAAATGGGAACTATTCTATAACTGTGTCGATATCCTAAAGACGGATACACATTTATACGTTTTAATTGTGCTGGCTAAGTTACTCAAACAGAGACCAAACATCTCTAGTGGTATGTATTGGTGCAAGACTGCCTCTTTGTTGGGGATCAATATCTGGGCTATAGGATGACCGGGTCACCTGAAAACTGGCAGGAATTCAATCTCTGAAATATTGACAAGTCCCATACACAGTGGCATAGCTATCAGAGGGCTAGTTGGTGCTGTGCACTGGGGCCCCGACTTCAGGGGGCCCCTCCCAGCAAACCACACACAATTTGGTAGAGCTAAAAAAAAGGGGGGCCCATCTGGCTTGAGGGACATTTTTTTTTTTTTTTTTGCACTGTGGCCCTTGTTAACCTAGCCACGCTACTGCCCATACAACACCATGATATTGCCATCACAGATCCAACCACTTATTTAGCAGTAGTAATCATGAATGACCTGCATATTCAACCCTCATTCATCAGGGGTGTGTGTGTGTGTGTGTGTGTGTGTGTGTGAGAGAGAGAGAGAGAGAGAGAGAGAGAGAGAGCACATTCAGGAGGAGACACATTTGAGTCTTCATTCAGCCATCCAGATTTCAGCTCCCTGACCGAGCGTGGTGGTGTAACGGTTAGCGTTCTGGCCTTGCATTCGGGAGGACGGCGCTTCGAATCCCCGTCCGGGCATCCGAATTTGGGTTTTCCATGGTTTCCCAAATCGCTCCAGGTAAATGCCGGGATGCTTCCTTCAAAACAGCATGGCCGAATTCCTTCCCATTAATTGCCCCCCTGTAAAGCAGTTAAAAAAAATAAAATTTCAGCTCCCTGAAATAACTCCAGGCGAATGTTAAGATGATTTATTCAAGTGTTCATGGATGAATCCCACCCCCCCACCCCCTTTTTTCACTGACCCTTTCTTGCCTCTTTTGACCTTGATATTGATGAAGCCAAAAGAAAAAAAAAATTAAAATTATCTTTGCAACCATCTTGTTCGCTCAACAATATTGGCTATTAGGTTTTTGAAGTATTCCTGTCTTTGATATTGACTTTATGAAGTTCATGGCAGACGTTTTGAGAACACCTTCAAGACACTCATAAAGTTGTGCTGTCAGTTTGACTGCTGTAGTTTTATGTATTTTTGGCAGTATTCTCTTCAGTATTTAGCTAATCCTCACAGGTGACCATGTCCCAAGCCTGGGGAGAGTGGTAATGCTCAGTCCTGGTATTTGGGAGGGCATGAGTTCAAATCCCCATCCAACCATACTGATTTTAAAATCTTGAGCATAGCTGCGTGTCAGCACCGGTAAAAATTTTTTATATTAGGAAAAAACCACGAAAACGCCACCAGTTGCTTAAAAGTTTTTATTCTTTAAAACTTTACTGCAGTTTCGACAAATACATGTTTGTCTTCAGAAGTACACGTTAAAATTGCATAGGCGGAAGCATTATCACTAATCAGTCCTTTCGTGCGAAGTTGGCTATCTGTACTTACCTGAAATTACTGGGACAATTCTTTCCCTTTCTTTTCCTTGTTCCCTATCCAGCCTCTGCTCTAGTGATGCGAATGAGGTGTCAAGCTGTAACATTACTGGGACAAATGGCCTATTAGTCTTCTTCCATCTTTCACCGAGCATGGTGGGTGAACGTTAACCCTCTGGCCTCGCATTTCGGAGGACGCCATTTCGAAACCCCTTCCAGCCATCCAGATTTCGGTTTCCCAGAATGACTCCAGGTGAATGCTGGACAATGGCAGAGTTCCTTCCCGTTACTTCCCCCAGTCCATTCCCACCTCTAATCCATCTTTTAATTGGGCTTCCAGGCGGACGTTTTTCTCTGGAGATGTAATGGAGTACTATCCACAGTATTGTAGTTTATCCATAGTTTTGAGATATTGAAACTGCTTTTCCTTATACTGCCAAATACAGTGGAACTCCAATTATCCGAATCACTTTTTTAACTAAGACGGAAAGGTACTGTGAAAAGGCTTCCCTTCTTTTGTAAAAACCAACCCAAAGTTCGGATGACTGCAGCTTTGCTTACCGAGTTTTACGGCGAAATTTTGATCCCTGAAGTGGAAAAGCACCAAAAATCTCTTGGAAAAGAAAGCATTTTCAACATACATACAATAATTAAACTAGACCCTTTTTCGGAAAAAAATCCGATTATGCGAATGGAGTCCAATTGATTCGGATAATTGGAGTTCTACTGTATACTAAACCACCAGTATTACTTTTTTTGATCTGCATCTTTTTAATTCTTGATACGAGCTAGCAGTTTCTATTATCAGGTTCAGGGGGTTTATTAAAACACTTAAAAAAGGTTACTGTTGCACCAGAAATCTTTGAAACTGAGAGTTTCCCCAGCTTCAAGAGAGCTTTCACTGCACTGTGCTATTGTAGGGTCAGCATTTTCAATATAAGACGTTCTGCTATTTGACCGGTCTGTCACTGACCCCGACGTTTCCATCTGTCTGAGAAATTTCTAACTGTGTTCTGGGTGTGACAGGTGTTTGTTTGTGAAATGTGTAGTTAACAAGTTGGAGATTTGAGATCGCCACGGCATTTACGTGGGTGACTGCGGTAAAACCACCTAAAAAACACAATCTGGATGGCCAGTACAGTGGGACCAGCAATCAATACAGGCCCCATTGTGCCTTCCCTATCCAATATAGTTTGGGGGCATCCATAAAGTACGTGAGGTGTATTTCCAGATTTCTGGACTGCCCCCCCCCTCTGGTGGGACTTTGAGATCTTGTTCGCCCCCCCCCCCCCTCTGGTGATATCTGGTCCGTGACCCCCCCCAGAAATCGCCGTTGCAATTTTTTGAGATTTGTTTTTTAAGTCTCACCCTTCCTAAGCCGTTTACACCCGCACTTTACGACGAAATACCCCCGTAAAATTGACTTTCGCGTCATTTGTAGACTTTGTTTTTCGTTCTACAGTCCCAAGAAAAATTTCCAAAACCTCGTGTGAGATTTCTGTTGACCCCCTCCCCCTCGGTGAGATTTGGTGAGATTTCACGAGATCTCACCGGACTCCCCCCCTCCCCCCCTCCCCCCCTATTTAACCTCGCATAATTTATGGACGCCCCTTTGTGCATGCACAGCCACACTGGCAGGTTGTACTTGTATGCATTAGGGTAAAACACAATTGTTAACTAAATGGTATGAAATCATAAAGGATATTTACAACAATGTTTTGCCCAGTTTTATTGGAGGTTACTGGGATTTATGTGATGATAGTTAATTGTATAAATTAGATTTACATAATTGTATAGTGAAACAAATATGTATACATTTTCAACAGTAAAACTGCCAAAGTTTCCTCTTAGAATTGACTCTGACATAAGCGAGTGTCTATAAAACTATGTAGCTCCATTTTGGCCTCCTAGGGAACACCCCCCCCCCTTTTTCTATATAGCCTGACTTGCCTCCCCCCCCCCCCCCCTCCTCATTCTCTGCGTGGCATGTAGCTTTTTCCCTATTGATTCTAGTAGACATTTTGTACAGTCTTCTCTTGTCAGACTTTTAAATCACATACAGAGATAATTAAATGACAGAAATAAATATTCTTGTGCTGTTGTGTATGTGATCTGTACTAGAGGTGGGCAAAGTGACTCACTAAAAAGAACTGTGTTCATTTGATCACTCCACAAAAAGAACTTTTCAACGGTTCACTAGCTCACTTGCTCAGTTACATTTGAGACCTTTTTTTATTTTTAGGTCTCGCCCCCTCAGAATCCGGTTACACCCCCACTTTTCAATGAAAATACCCACCTTAAATCAACTTTGATGCAATTAGTAGACTTTTTTTTTTTTTTTTTTAGTTCAACAGTCCACAAAGCTCACGTGAACAAGCTCTTCTTCAGAATTAGCCGACTTATGACCAACTACCGTTGACTTTTTAGTGAGTGACTGCTCACTCGCTCTTTTAAAAGAATTGCTCTAAAGAACTGATTCACTTGCGAATGACCCATCTCTATTCTGCACCTTATTTTAACTGTGACAGTATGAATAGAAAGTGTTTCGTGGCTTGGCTCGGAATCCCCTGCACCATTCCTCCTCCTATATAGCCCAACGTAGCTTTCTACTAGACATAGTTTATGGATGTTCCCTTACCAAAAGATGAAATCTGAAAAAGGCTTCAAAATGTTGCATCAAATCTACACACGCTTCTAGTGATAGGCGAGAAGATTTTGTGTAGTTGGTTGGTACACCTGGAAAGTCTCTACTTGCTTTCAAAGTCGAAAGTATTCGGTAAATAAATAATTAATAATAAATTTTTATTGGTAGTTATGATTTATTATAGGTCTCTAATTTGTATATAATACTAGCCATCAGCTGCAATCAATCAGCCTGGTAATTAAAATTAACTTCTTCAGCACAATAGTCTTGTTTGGGAACACGCTTCTGAAAATCGTTATCAGTAAGTTCAGAAAAAAATATAAATCGCTAGATAGCAAATCCATGGTATATTTCGAGAAATGAAGATGGTTATAAGATTTTTACTTGCGAGCTATATAAATTTGGAAGTTCTTTAATTTGATGTGAACAAACATTACCTGGTAGTAAGTTTGTACATACATAAGTGCTCCATCCAAATTCCTATCTTCATTTGGTGCTCTGAGCTGTTCTCTTTATTTCTCCTAACACCATGCAATATTTCTGAAGGTTGTTTTCAAAATCTTGCACCTCTCACATCTGCCAATTCTAAACTGCGATTCATTGAGAAGTTATAATGCTCATACAAAGGAAATGGCGTAGAAAACACTAGTTCGTCCCCATTTGGCCATTTGGATTACTGATGTGGAATTTGAGATCCATATTGCGAGGGATTGATTGACACATTAGTGACAGTACAGAGGAGAGCCGCTCGATTCGTGACTGCTAGTTACGGTCCTTACGTAAGTGTCACAGAGCTGATACGTGGGTTGGGCTGGGATAGTTCGGTGGACAGACAAAATTGTTTTCATTTGAATTTGTTGGATAATATGCAAAAATTTATGAGTGCAATGAAATACTTCTTCCGCCAACCTATTTAGGTCACAATGATGAGGGATAAGATTAGAGAAATAAGATGCCGTACTGATATTTTTATGTATTCTTTCTTTCATCGTTCTGTTCAGGATTGGAATGCACAGAATTAGGTTTGATGCTTAACGTCCTCTGCCACCCACATTATTTGTGAATTGCAGAGTATAGATGTAGATGTTTTAGGTGTCTGTTTTTGCCCCCTTCTTGACGTAACTGAATCAGCTTTAACATCATCTACACAAATTGTGATCACATTTCACAGGACAAAGATAATTCACTGACCATAAAACAACTGTACACCTAAAGTGATAGGGTAAAATTGGGTTACTCCCAAACCATCTGAAAAAAATCTTTACTGTTCCCCATTTTGTGTGGTATTGCTGGTCAAGTATTAAAAATTCAATGAATTTGGTTTTGTAATACAGTACACTGAACAGCACTGGTACACCTGCCTAATATCGTGTAGGGCCCCCGTGAGCACGCAGAAGTGCCGCAACACGACGTGGCACGGACTCGACTAATGTCTGAAGAGCCAAAGAAACTGGTACACCTGCCTAATATCGTGTAGGGCCCCCGCGAGCACGCAGAAGTGCTGCAACACGACGTGGCATGGACTCGACTAATGTCTGAAGAGCCAAAGAAACTGGTACACCTGCCTAATATCGTGTAGGGCCCCCGTGAGCACGCAGAAGTGCCGCTACACGACGTGGCATGGACTCGACTAATGTCTGAAGAGCCAAAGAAACAGGTACACCTGCCTAATAACGTGTAGGGCCCCCGCGAGCACGCAGAAGTGCTGCAACACTACGTGGCATTGACTCGACTAATGTCTGAAGAGCCAAAGAAACAGGTACACCTGCCTAATATCGTGTAGGGCCCCTGCGAGTACGCAGAAGTGCCGCAACAGGACGTGGCATGGACTCGACTAATGTCTGAAGAGCCAAAGAAACAGGTACACCTGCCTAATAACGTGTAGGGCCCCCGCGAGCACGCAGAAGTGCTGCAACACTACGTGGCATTGACTCGACTAATGTCTGAAGAGCCAAAGAAACAGGTACACCTGCCTAATATCGTGTAGGGCCCCTGCGAGTACGCAGAAGTGCCGCAACAGGACGTGGCATGGACTCGACTAATGTCTGAAGAGCCAAAGAAACAGGTACACCTGCCTAATAACGTGTAGGGCCCCCGCGAGCACGCAGAAGTGCTGCAACACTACGTGGCATTGACTCGACTAATGTCTGAAGAGCCAAAGAAACAGGTACACCTGCCTAATATCGTGTAGGGCCCCTGCGAGTACGCAGAAGTGCCGCAACAGGATGTGGCATGGACTCGACTAATGTCTGAAGAGCCAAAGAAACAGGTACACCTGCCTAATAACGTGTAGGGCCCCCGCGAGCACGCAGAAGTGCTGCAACACTACGTGGCATTGACTCGACTAATGTCTGAAGAGCCAAAGAAACAGGTACACCTGCCTAATATCGTGTAGGGCCCCCGCGAGCACGCAGAAGTGCTGCAACACGACGTGGCATGGACTCGACTAATGTCTGAAGAGCCAAAGAAACTGGTACACCTGCCTAATATCGTGTAGGGCCCCCGTGAGCACGCAGAAGTGCCGCTACACGACGTGGCATGGACTCGACTAATGTCTGAAGAGCCAAAGAAACAGGTACACCTGCCTAATAACGTGTAGGGCCCCCGCGAGCACGCAGAAGTGCTGCAACACTACGTGGCATTGACTCGACTAATGTCTGAAGAGCCAAAGAAACAGGTACACCTGCCTAATATCGTGTAGGGCCCCTGCGAGTACGCAGAAGTGCCGCAACAGGACGTGGCATGGACTCGACTAATGTCTGAAGAGCCAAAGAAACAGGTACACCTGCCTAATAACGTGTAGGGCCCCCGCGAGCACGCAGAAGTGCTGCAACACTACGTGGCATTGACTCGACTAATGTCTGAAGAGCCAAAGAAACAGGTACACCTGCCTAATATCGTGTAGGGCCCCTGCGAGTACGCAGAAGTGCCGCAACAGGACGTGGCATGGACTCGACTAATGTCTGAAGAGCCAAAGAAACAGGTACACCTGCCTAATAACGTGTAGGGCCCCCGCGAGCACGCAGAAGTGCTGCAACACTACGTGGCATTGACTCGACTAATGTCTGAAGAGCCAAAGAAACAGGTACACCTGCCTAATATCGTGTAGGGCCCCTGCGAGTACGCAGAAGTGCCGCAACAGGACGTGGCATGGACTCGACTAATGTCTGAAGAGCCAAAGAAACAGGTACACCTGCCTAATAACGTGTAGGGCCCCCGCGAGCACGCAGAAGTGCTGCAACACTACGTGGCATTGACTCGACTAATGTCTGAAGAGCCAAAGAAACAGGTACACCTGCCTAATATCGTGTAGGGACCCTGCGAGTACGCAGAAGTGCCGCAACAGGACGTGGCATGGACTCGACTAATGTCTGAAGAGCCAAAGAAACAGGTACACCTGCCTAATAACGTGTAGGGCCCCCGCGAGCACGCAGAAGTGCTGCAACACTACGTGGCATTGACTCGACTAATGTCTGAAGAGCCAAAGAAACAGGTACACCTGCCTAATATCGTGTAGGGCCCCTGCGAGTACGCAGAAGTGCCGCAACAGGACGTGGCATGGACTCGACTATTGTCTGAAGAGCCAAAGAAACTGGTACACCTGCCTAATATCGTGTAGGGCCCCTGCGAGTACGCAGAAGTGCCGCAACAGGACGTGGCATGGACTCGACTAATGTCTGAAGAGCCAAAGAAACTGGTACATCTGCCTAATATCGTGTAGAAGTGCCGCAACACGACGTGGCATGGACTCGACTAATGTCTGAAGTAGTGCTGGAGGGAATTGACACCATGCATCCTGCAGGGCTGTAAGAGTACGAGGGGGTGGAGATCTCTTTTGAACGGCACGTTACAAGGTATCACAGATATGCTCAATAATGTTCATGTCTGGGGAGTTTGGTGGCCAGCGGAGGTGTATAAACTCAAAAGTGTGTTTCTGGAGCTACTCTGTAGAGATTCTGGACATGTGGGGTGTTGCATTGTCCTGCTGGAATCGCCCAAGTCCGTCGGAATGCACAATGGACATGAATGGATGCAGGTGATCAGCAAGGATGTGTACATACATGTCACCTCTCAGTGTCGTATCTAGACGTATCATGGATCCCATGTAACTCCAACTGCACATGCCCCACACCATTACAGAGCCTCCACCAGCTTGAGCAGTCCCCTGCTGACATGCAGGGTCTATGAATTCATGAGGTTGTCTCCATACCCGTACACATCAATCCGCTCGATACAACTGAAAATGAGACTTGTCAGACCAGGCAACATGTTTCGAACCATGAACAGTTCAATTTTGCTGTTGACGGGTCAGGCAAGGCGTAAAGCTTTGTGTCGTGCACTCAGCAAGGGTACACGAGTGGGCCTTGGACTCTGAAAGCCCATATCGATGATGTTTTGTTGAACGGTTCGCACACTGAGACTTGTTGATGGCCCAGCATTAAAATTGGCGGCAATTTGTGGAAGGGTTGCGCTTCTGTCACGTTGAACGATTCTCTTCAGTTGTCGTTGGTCCTGTTCTTGTAGGATTTTTTTCTGGCCGCAGCGATGTCGGAGATCTGGTGTTTTACAGGATTCCCGATATTCACAGTGCACTCGTGAAATGGTTGTACGCTACCTCTGAAATGCTGTGTCCCATCTCTCGTGTGCCGATTGTAATACCTTCTTCAAACTCACTTAAATCGTTATAACCTGCCATTGTAGCAGCAGTATCGGATCTAATGCTAGCGCCAGACACCTGTTGTCTTATATAGGCGTTGTCGACCGCAGTGCCGTACTCTGAGTGTTAACATATCTATGTTTGCATACGCATGCCTATACCAGTTTCTTTGTCTCTTCAGTGTAGTTCTTATTTAAATTCTTCACAGGTTCACTGCCGTTTTATGTGGAAAGTCACTGTTTTGATAGCATTCTCTGCAGGTTCTGATGACAAAGACAGGCACACTCTTGATAGCTCGCCTTTCCACATCACCCGGCAGCAAATCGGTAAAGATTATACTCAGTGACATGCCGGCAGAGCCTTCATTCACACTGTATTTTATTGAGATATGATCACACAGTTCAATAAAAGTGCCTCCACTCCCTAGTTTTAATTATCAACAAACATTATTTTGGATAAGATACTTTTTTTCCATTTTCTCAATATTGTGCTGCCCAAAAAAAATATTTCTTCATTGTAAATAGAATGAAAAGTATGGAATCCTACTCACTCACTTTCCCATTTCTTTTTCTCTCTCTCTCTCTCTCTCTCTCTCTCTCTCTCTCTCTCTCTCACTCTCCTTTTTTTTTTAAATTTTGCTTTTAAATGGAATACTAATTGATTGCACTCGACTATTTTCAGCACACAGACAAATAAATGCTTATTTCATCAGCAAGGTGCTTCCAGAGATGTTTTTCCAGCTGTTTTTCAACAGTAGTGTCTATAAGGCTAAAAATTGGAGATTATTATTATTAATTTTTTTTGTCTCGACTGATATTGACAGATTGTGCAAGAACAGTGTTTGGATGGTTTGACTGCAACTTTTGATTCATTGGACTTGCCACCAGTAACTATAAGATCACCTTAAAAACTGAATGAAACTCGACATAATTACTTGTTGAGAAGCAGGCAAATTATTCAGATTACTGCTACGCGACAAAAAGTGCCCTAATACGTTGATGTCCGCACTTGTGACCAAAATTCTGTTGTGAGATGGTGCTTGATTTTTGTGTACATCCTGTTGCCAGAATAAATCTGTAGTGTATTCCACTTCCCATACATCTTTAGCATTTGTTAGTTTTTAATGAACCAGGATTTGACCACGATAACATCTTAATGTGTTTGTGTGTTATTTCCGACCATTAGGGTTCATTGTTATTCACATTAACTTTTGACCTGTCTCAAGACTTCAGCTTTATCTTGATGTTTGAAGTCTTAAGTTGCTTTAGAATTTCCAAATCCAACTGAAATACAGATAAATTATCGATACATCTGATATAAATGTGTCTTCTCCTTGATTGCTATTGTAGGACCCAGTTGAGCACATAGTAGAAATTGAGTTCCATATTCTACTGACTTTGCCACATATAAATGATAGGTCAGACAGCACAGATAACAGAAGACCAACACACTTTTAGGTTGGGTTGCGGATTCCCCACTGCTTCATGTTAATGCTATAATTAATTTACAATCAATTTTAACACACAATAATTTTAAATGATATTATTATTATATGCCGAAGTAACCTCGAAATAAATAATTGTAATAATTGTAATTGAGTTGGATGTTGTAACAATAATGGTTTAAAATGCACAAATGAATGTCCTTATAAGTGAGTGGTATAGCTCAATCCTGAAATTTGGCAGAATGCGGGTTTGTACCCTCATACATTTTTTCCATGGTTTCCTGAAAATACTTCAGCTGAATGCCAAGGTGGGTCCTTTAGATAATGGAAACAAAGATACTGCTGTTAGGCACTGAAACTAAGATAATATGGGGGTGGGGGGACCGGATACCCGTCACCACAGATGAAGGCAGTAAGGTGAGACGAACACGTAAAAACAAACAAATTGCATAATATTTCAACACGGGTCTTGTCTTGCCTCTCACATGATTAAGACTCGTGTTGAAATATTATGCAATTTGTTTTTACATGTTCGTCTCACCCTCCTGCCTTCAATCTGTGGTAAGTGGTAAGTGATGGGTATCTTTCACCCCCTCCTCTATCCTATCTTATTTTCAAGATGGGTTATTTGAAATTCTAAAAGGCTGGCTTTGCATTTGGGAGGATGTAAGGTGCAAAGCTATTGCTGGGGGCTACACACTTTTCATCTAAACTGTGAACAATTGAGTTTAGCTTTCTGGTACCTTAAAGATTTAATTAAAGAGGTTGCCACATGTTCGTATTATACACCCCAGACGTGAAGGCTACGGTTCAATAACTTCACTTGACACAGTTGTAGGAGCATAAAATGCTTGTATTCTTGAAAAGTTTCTCTTCACAATGTCGGTAACAGAATTGCAAATAAAACATCGGACAACAGTTCCTTACTGGAGAAGACAAAACACTCGCTAAGCCCCCTAACTTAAGTGAGAGAACATTTACAGCATGTTAAGATATGCTGCAACTGCTACCTCGGTGGAGTAGTTAACTGTTTGAAAACAGCCGGTAGACTGAGTTACATAGCGACACATAGTTATCTCTTTGAAAATCACTGAAAGACTGGGAATTTTCAAGATGGCTGCAGGTCCTTTTATTAACTTTCAGATTTCTCTGACGTCAGCAAGAACCTTTGAAAATTAATATCTCCAATTGTACTGGATGGTTTAACTTGCAATTAATACATGGACTTTCTGAAAACTTGTTCTATTTATTTTAATTCAACCTTCAGAAGGGTTTCTACGAGATTAACCTCGAAGTCTCTTACGTCGTCAGTTTGCCACAACTTGCCGTACTTCCTCAACAATTCGTGACACTCTCTTTCCAAAATCTTACCAATGCTTCTGATATAAATTTCTCAATTTTATCTCTTTTTAGTTAGTCTTTTTTTCTCTTAAAGTGGTAATTATACTTTGCCTAATTAGTTAATTTTACTTTAGCTGGGCAGTGCTGTCTATAGCTGGTTATAAAGGATTCAGAGTTATTTTAAATCTTAAATTTTAACGTTCCTAACTGCATGGCTTAAAACGTAAACAAACCAAATTATCTCTTAAACTAAATTTTTCTGTGCATAAGAAATACACTTTGAAAGGATTCTTATGGTGAGCTTTAGTTGTGGAAATGAATGCAAGAAAATACATTAAAGTTGAAAACTTCTTTAAGTGAAATTTCTATCTCCTAAATAACCAACTTCAAAATCGATCTATCATCATGGGGGGATAGGGGGCATCCACAAATTAGGTGAGGTGTTTTTCCACAACAACCCCCCCCCCCTTTTCTAGTGAGCGTGAGGTCTGGTCCATGAGAACCCCCTCCCCCTAGAAATCGCCCTCTCGATTTTTTGAGACTTTTTTTTAAGTCTCGCCTTTCAAAAACCGGTTACACCCACACTTTTTGACGAACTACCCCCCCCCCCCCCCTAAAATCGACTGTCTCGTGTTTTGTAGACTTTTTTTTTAGATCTACAGTCCAATAAAAATTTACAAAACGTCATGTGCGATTTTGCTGACCCCCCGCCCCCCCAATTCACCTCGGGTAATTTATGAACGCCCCATAGGTAATGGAAATGCTTTTGGCGAGCTAATAGGTACCTTACAAGGATGTGGGTTTGAATCCCCGTCCAGGCATCCAGATTTGGGTTTTACAAGGTTCCCCAAATCTCTCCAGAAGAGTGCTGGGATGGTTCCTACACAAGGCCATGGCAGAATTCCTTCCTGTTCATTGTCCCCAATCCTTTCCCAACTGTAATGAGCTTGATGAAGGGCAAAGTGAAGCAAAAAAATTTCCTTTTGAAGGCTATGGCCGAATTCCTTCCCACTTCTTGTGCCTAGTTCTCTCTTGTCTCTAATGACCCTGACATTGACAATGCTGGATTAAAAAATTTACTTCTTTCATTCCGTTCATCTATTTTCCAATGATTTTTTTTTAAACCAGATTTTTCACATGCTTGGATAGAAATTTTTTTCCTCCTCCTTTACTACCATTTAACCCCCTAGATTATACAGTACTTAGGCCGATTACAGTAGAGTGACAGCAATTCATTTCCTTTTGGGCGTGGAATAGAGGTGGGCAAAGTGACTCACTAAAAAGAGCGGTGTTCATTTGATCATTCCACGAAAAGAACTAGTTCTTTTGAGCGGTTCACTAGCTCAGTTTTATTTGAGACTTTTTGTCTCGTCCCTCAGGAATCCGGTTACACCCCTTACATCGACTTTGATGCAACTAGTAGTTTTTTTTTAAAAAAAAACTCAACAGTCCACAAAACCCACGTGAGCAAGCTCTTCTTGATCTTCGTAATTAGCCGACTTATGACCGACTCACCTAGAAGAACTACCATTGACTTTTTAGTGAGCAACTGCTCACTCGCTCTTTTAAAAGAATTGCTCTAAAGAACTGATTCACTCGTGAACTACCAATCTCTAGCGTGGAATACTGAATATTAAAAATAATAAAATCTGCCAATGTGTTCATAGTGAAGCCCGTAGTTAATTGTTGCATCATACACTACACAAACGCTATACCATTGGCATTTATTTGACATACTTGTATGTGGTGTCATTGCCAGTTGACCAAAAGTTCTGTGCAACACACAAATTAAATGTCCAAACGTTTTATTGAAATGTGGTAGGGTGGTTGGTAACTGTCTCACTATCATTATATTGTGGTTGTAATGGAAACATTTTTACCGAATTAAAGTTTTTGTTTCAGGTCAAATTACCAGTTATGGAGTCCAGAACCCAACGAGGCAAAACCAGTCGCAGGTGAGTCGTCTCTCCAGTTTATTGCATGTGGGTTTGAGTGTAAAAATTGGTTGTCTTCTTTAATTTGGACTTGGTAGTCTTAATTTGTGCTTGTGTGCTGGTTGAATTTGCCATAATTTTTTGCAGTGCATCGGCATAGTACAGTTGTTAAAAATTTGATTTGCGATGGTTTTATGAAATTTGAGTGAGTTACTACATAAGATTTGTATACTACCATAAAAATAGCTCAGTGTTAAATTTTTGCACATTAACTTTCCGCATTAAGAATTGGCAAATAGTGAAATTGTATTTCCTAAACACTTAATATTTCTTGTTGTTGACTTTTAGCAACTTTCTTGATTTGACTGCCTAGTAATGATGTAAAACTGAGAAATAAAGCGATTATTTGTTTGAATGGAATTGATTCTCTCCCCCATATAGAATAGCCACTTAATTTTTTCCGATTTTAGGAATTTTTTAATTTGTCGAATGTTATATTTTCCACTTAAAGAATCATGACAACCTTCTGAATATTACTTCCTTACTACCTTTGCCGTATTAGGGTTTGGACATAAAATTATTGTTTAGAGTTAGCCATATTTTCGATCGTTTACAAAAGAGGCTGTAAAAAGAGCTTTTGATAGTTATTCAGGATTTTGTTCCATGTATCTCAAACAATAAAATCCCACCACAGATGAAGTATTAGGACGATGACATACAACTATACATTTTTAGTATTTTAGTATTGTTGTGCTGGAATTGTTATTTTTGTGTTGCAGCCCGCGTACTATCCGAATCCTCGAGCACCGGCGGCCCGCATGACGAATCACCGCGGCCCTCCGGTCGTCAACATGCCCGCCAATGTCCCGGGGCAGCACATGTTCCCTCAACATGTAAGTCTGCCTGTGCATGCTCGCCTTGCTGCTTCGAAGCACTAATACTTTTTTCTAACTGCATGTTGTGGAGTATTGTGGTGTTGTGAAAATGTTTCTGTGGTACGATGGTGAGCGAGAATCATTTGGTCCGGGCACACTTGGAGGACAAGAAAGGAAAGAACTAAAAACTTTTTTTATGATGGCCTTGCAACTGAATAAAATGCTTTTTATGGCATGTCTGTTTCTTCTTTATTTAATGATTTAACTAAGGAAAATGGAAGCGGTTTTTAGGCGATATAAATAATAAAGGAAAGGGAAATTAACCCACCACGTACCAAAGTGGACGGCTGCGGTGAGAGGGAACACTTATGCTGACAAACAAATGCACAATATTTCAGCATCTGCCTTCTTTGGTGGTAGAAAAATGGGCCATTAGGCTCTGTTCGGGGTAGTGGGGGTAGTGGGGGAAGGGTGGGAGAATGGCTAAGCAGTAGGCGATCGATATATCGGCAATGTCTGGTGCGGTGGTAAAATGAACATATGTAGCAAGGGTATGGTCCTGATGCAAAAAGTTATATCTAAGTGGTTGGAATTTGCCAGGTGGTGCTGTCGGGCAAAAATCTGACTGCTCTCACAGTAAAACAGTTGTTGAGATTGGTGGACTGTTAAATTTAATGGTGGTTAAGGCAAGGTGGGTTTCAATAGCCATGATTCCAACAATCTCAGCAACTGTTTTACTGTGAGAGCAGTCAGATTTTTGCCCGACAGCACCACCTGGCAAATTCCAACCACTTAGATATAACTTTTTGCATCAGGACCATACCCTTGCTACATATGTTCATTTTACCACCACACCAGACATTGCCGATATATCGATCGCCTACTGCTTAGCCATTCTCCCACCCTTCCCCCACTTCCCCCACTACCCCGAACAGAGCCTAATGGCCCATTTTTCTACCACCAAAGAAGGCAGATGCTGAAATATTGTGCATTTGTTTGTCAGCATAAGTGTTCCCTCTCATCACAGCCATCCACTTTGGTATGTGGTGGGTTAATTTCCCTTTCCTTTATTATTTATATATTCTTTATTTAATATTGATAGATATGTTCACTTTGATCCCATGTGAGAATAATCTCAGTGATGTGGAACAGTACATACTTATTAATAATATCAGTTATATTACCAGCTACTTAACAATCCATTAGTACAATCAGTATCCAGTGTGGAACAGTGTATACAGAATCTAATAACCAGTTATTTTCTTACCAACCAGTTACCAAAGACATTTTCAACACCATGAATAACACACAAGTATACATTGGCAACAATAGAGTATTGAAAGAAAAATCGTGAGGTGATATTAATATGGTGAAGGGGTGTGGTATGGGGATGTAAAATACAAGGATCGAAACGATATGTAAGGAAGACTGTAAAGAAGGAAATAAAAGGAAATTCTAGACACAAAGGAAACATTAGACGTATCACTTATCAGTGGGGAAGTAGGGAGCAAAGCAGTGACAAAAGAACTTCACAAACACAAAAAAAAAAAACACTTTGCTTATGCTCTCCTTAGTCATATATACATTACTGTTCATTTATTTGTGTTTGAAAATAGGTTACATTGAGCTGTAGGTAACAATGAAAGGAAAGAAATGCCGAGGGGCAATATTTAATTGGAAAAGAAAGGGAGTCACCAAAGTTGAAGGGAGGAGAGCAGCAGCAATACAAAACAACAACAACAAACAAAGAAAATACAATATTTCACGTGGCTGCGTTGAACGCAAGTCTTGTGCAAACCCAGCCACCTACCTCTGTTAACCTGAAAAAGGGTTTTTCACCCGAAATATTGTATTTTCTTTGTTTGTGTGTTTTGTGTTCCTTACATTGAACTATGTTTTTTACTTACAATTTTTCTTATGGTGTAGGTTTGAATGTGTTCTATACCAGTTTTGTGTATCATTGTATTTTCCTCATGTGTTTTCTTAAAATGACACTTCTCATTTCATTTCGCTAGTTGCTTTTAAACCATCTTGTTCATAAAAAAAACCATTAAATTTTAATATACTGGTCCTGCCATTTGGGATGGCATCTGAATCTCGATCTGGCCATCTGGATTTTTGTTTCCTATGATTTTTCCAAAATCACTTCTATACTGGCATGGTTCCTTCAAAAAGCCTTTCCAGTCTCTTATGACCTCAGCGTTGATACAGCTTAAAAAAAAAAAAACACACATCTTGACACACCTACCTCATAACATAGCAATTAAGCATAACACTAGTTTGGCAGCAAACATTTTTTGGCTCCATGCAGTTGGTAAAACTGCACAAACACGTGTTTGAAAATGACAAGCAAATTGAAATGTATGATGTGTAATCTCAGTACAAATCGCCATTTTACAAAAGCATGTGAGAATGATTCACAAGATTCTCTAGGACTTTATACATTTATTGTGCGTTCTCTATGACGGGCACATCTCTAGATATGAAATCTCTCCAAGTTTCATGATGTACCTTGGATCAAAATGTATAATTACTTGTTCTTTTTTTTTTTTTTAAAAAAAAAACCTTCATCATAATTTCTCATGAAATTAATATTTTTATCTGCAACCCCTATAATTTCTACACCACTAGACATTTAATTTAAGATTAAATTCTTCTAGGTCAGTGAAAATATATATTTTTTTTTTAAAAAAATCTTTGATTGTGATCATTGGTAGAAGACATAACTGTCCTTGAGTTCTTGTTAAACCACTTACTTCTTCATGTTGCTTAAGCATATCATCTCCTTCTACGACATCAAACTCGTCAACACTTGTTGTATGGCTAAAGGTGTCAAGATTTTTTCTAGTCACCACTAGCTTACCGAAACTTCCTACTTGCGAAGTAGCCTATTCAACACATCCTAGACTCATGAAACTAATTATTCTTTTACAAACTTGCTGCTGTTTACAACACATTTGTAGAATTGAATATTTTATTCTAGACTTTGTCAATCTTTAGACTTAATTTGTCTTTTATAATTCCCCAGTGACTTTATCTTTTTAGTAAATATTACCAATACGTATTTTCCCTTCTCAGAAGTTTCCCAATCAATATTAAATGCTTCTTGAATTATACCATATGTTTCTGCAACACCATTGTCTTCAGAAAACAAATTTTTCATTCTCAAATTCACTTTTAAACTTTTTTTTTTTTTACTTATGGCTTTACGCCTTGACGTTGGGGTCTTCAGAGGCAGAATGGGAGTAGGGATAAGGAACGGGAAGGAATTCGGCCATGACCTTTTGAAGGGAGCATCCTGGTATTCGCTTGGAGTGATTTGGGGAAACCAAGGAAAACACATTGTTTTCACATATACATCTGATTGATTACTACAAAAATGTTTTCTGTTGATTAATATTGTTCGTTAACTATTTAATAATTTGGTATTTTAATGAATGTTGATTATTCCCATTTTGAACTGAATAATATTGTGCTGTTACGACATTCATAAAACCAACATAAAAAATGCAGAAAATCATACTTGCGATCAAGAAAAATTGGCTGATGGCATTAATTCAGATATAGAAGAAAAACAGATTCTAAATTCTATGAAGTCGGCCATTAATTTGAATCTTGTTACTGCTATTTTTGATGCATTTTAAATTACAAAACCAAGTGTGGTGGGTGAACGGTTAACGTTCTGTTCTTGCATTCGGGAGGACGCAGGTTCGAATCCCCGTCCGGGCTTCCATCCCATTCTTTGTCCCCAATCCCATCCCGCCCCTAATGACCTTAGCCGTTGATGAGGCATAAAGCTGTAAAACAAAAATACAAAATACTTAGATTAGTTCTTTTGAAATTCGCTCTCTTCTCGAATCTCAAAGTTGTTTTACGGTCTGCGGCTGTTGTTGCCTATATTGCAATATCACAAACCAAAGCAGCATGAGGGCTAGCATTCTCGCACGGAAGTTTAAAACGTAAGATTTAAATTCCATTTTAAGGCACTTATTGTATTCAGAAAATTGAAATAAAATTCTAGTGACTTATCACCAAAGGATTAAATTAACACAAATTTTTTAAAAAATGGTGTAATTCCTTGTTGTTGTTGCAGCACCTGTTGAAACTGCAGGGTGATCTAGTGTGCACTATGGTTGACATACAACAGTCTACCTACTTTACAAGTGGTAGTGACGGGCAAAAATTTGCCACATACTCTGCTAAGGGAGCGTGCATAAACCACGTAGCTCCATTTTGGCCTCCTGTGAACCCCCCCCCCCCCTTTTACACGTAGCCCTACATGACTTTTGCTTCTACCCCCCCCCCCCTCACATGTAGCTTTTTTCTGTTTTGATTTGAGAAGACATTTTGTACTTTTTTCTCATGTCAGACTATTGTAAATTACATACGGAGATAATTAATGACGGAAATAAATATTCACATGCTGTTGTGTGTTCTGTTCCTCATTTTAACTTCGATAAATGTTATGAAAGGAAAGCTACGTGGCCTGGCTTGGAAGCCCCCCCCCCTCCCCCTACGCAGTTCAGCTCAGCCTCCCAGCCAACACCCCCTCCCCCCCCCCCCCCCGGCTGAACCATGTAGGTGCACACTTTCTAACAGTTAGGACCCACCAGGCTGTATAGAAGACGGTTTCCCTAAATATAGAGTAATGTTCTGTCTGTATGTGGTCCTGTTAGATGTTTTGTAGGAAATTTCCACTGTTCTAACCCAACTGATTCACACATTTGGAATAATTTTTGTTTACCACTGAATGCCATGTTCTGATGGCTAAATCAGGCACCACACTAAGACATTTTTAAGCTGAGATTGTGTGTCTATAAAAGTGACCTTTTTTGCTGTATCTGTAATAGTCGCTAAATGCAAGAGAGGCTTGTAAATCACCCTGTATAGCAGAACGCACAGCTAGTATAGAGCACGGTTGAAACCATGTAATTGATTCATATACTAATGTAAGTTGAGATGACATATTTTATAAAACAAATCACTGATCACTAAGTTTTTTTAATTGCTTTACGTCTCAACAGCGACGTCTTTAGAGACGGGATAGGATGGGGGCGAGGAATGGGAAGGAAGTCGGCCATGGCCTTTTTAAGGAAGCATCCCGGTATTTGCCTGGAGTGGTTAGGGAAACTATGCAAAACCCAAATCTGGATGCCAGGACGGAGATTCGAACCGCCGTCCTCCCGAATGCGAGGCCAGAACACTATCCGTTGCACCACCACGCTCGGTTCACTAAGTTGTACATTCCCTGGGCCACCGAAGGTGTCTTATCAATGAAACGCTTGTTTAGTTGCAAGACATAGGACCTGTTACAAAAACACCTAGGGAAGATGGACCAAAAACAATGTGTGAGAAATTAAGTATTTTAAACTTGGGATTAAGTAGACACACAAAAACATTCATTGAAGAACTGGTGGAAGAAGAGCTTTTTAGTGAATTTTACAAAACCAGGATGTAACATACTGTTTTCATTATTTTATTTTATGTTTTTTTCAAAAGGGAATTGGTTGATTTGTTAATAGTTGCTAGAGCTGCTGGAAAGAGTAATAAATAAAGGCGTGGATTGGGGCATGTTCAGCAGATATTTGAGGATATGAAGACTTGGAAAGGGGGGGAGGGGGTAGGTCAGTTAATTTTTATAAAACTTCCGAAAAAGCAACTTTAATGTTTAAAGTGTCATGGCATTAGTATATCTGCATGTACAATAATTTTGATTTCCAAAATAAAACACAAGTTTAGGAAACATCAGACCAGAGCTTTTTCCATATTAGTTCCTCAGAGTGAAGTAATTCCTCAAAATTTTATCAAACGCCCCTCTGTAAGTGGAAAAAAAAAAGCAGGCTTTGCAAACCTTTAAATTTTATCTTGGAAATTGGCAGGAGACCTAGAGTAAAGAACGGAAATGTTCGAAGTATATTACAACAAACCGAACATTATTAAACTGTTGTGTATTATACATGTTTTCTGAAGTATAACGTACCATTTTAAGCTGGAGTGGAAAGTTTAAACAGGACATCCTCCAACGGTTGACCATGTCATGGTGCCAGATTATTCCTCCATGGTACGTGGCTAGATGTAGTAGATATTATTTTAATAGGCTGTTTTTTTTTTTAAGCCATTTAGGAACTTAGAGTCCTGTATGATTTTCCGTCTTTATTTGATAACGCTAACCACAGTGAAACGGAACGGTTTACATCTGGATGCGTCGACCATTTCTTTGAAATCTTCATGTATTGACGTTCCGTAATCCAACATTTTTATCGCACTCTGGGTGCATATAGGAAATTTAATTTTGATCTCCTTCAAACCCCCAGTTTGATTCAGAGTTACGTACTGAATGAAGTGGAAGACAGTTATAATTTGTTTTGTAGCCATGAGCTGAATTGCAAAATATTGAGACCTCTTTGGTGTCTTCAACCAAGACATGAACGACAAAGTGATGCCACTTCAAACGGGCACTTTTTGCAATGCATTCTGGATAAACATAAAAGAAGATTTACTCGTTGCCAGAACATGGATATTGAAAGACTACATGACCAGTATAGTAAACGCCTTTGATTGCTGTATTTGGCAGATATATTTTTTTTGCAGGTAGGGCCTATCCACTTTCTTTTTATTTTTACTGCCTCCAATTTTGGGATCCTTTTGAAGTCGTAAAATGATCGGCCCTCCTCTTACGAAAAATGTTCATTGTTACTCGTTTGCTTCTTTCCCCTGTGCGCTCGACTTTCCTGATGCAAAAACTTTCAGTGATATCTCTCGACCTGCCAGGTTTTTTCCAGTTCCAACCTCTCAGCTGATGCGTATGATCATTCTGAATTGAGCTGTAACCATAACACAATTTCAGAAAAAAAATTACTTGCCTGGTCTTCCCCCCCCCTCTCCCCCCTCTCCCCCCCATCCCATGCAAGAATTTGTGTTATTATAAGGAAGGAAATTATAAGATATTCAAATATTTTGGTATCTAATTTTGGGGAGAGGGGAAATGGGGCACTGAGGATAAATGACCCAAGAGTTAAATCTGAATAAAATTTAAGAACATACCAGAATTAAGGCAGATAAAATTCTAACTAGACTTATAGGTAACACGTTAATCAGAATTGTCGTCTCAAACTGAAATTTTGTACACATGTATTAGTTTAGGAGAAGTGTAGGTCACCAAATATATTGAAATTAAGTAAATAAAATCAGTCAAAATGTGTATGTATGCATACAACTTACCATGCAAGAACAACACATTGTTTCCATTTGATATTTATTCAAATTCTTAGGGTTTATTTCCGTATGAAAGCTGCTGCATGCATACATATTGTATTTACTTGGGCATTAATAGTATATTTAAATTTGAAAATTTACCACTCTGTATGCAATTGCCACATTGCATATCTCTGTATACATTCCGATAGTAATATTGTGATATATGACGTGGCAGCAAACTTTCTACTATGCGAGATGGCTTGTCCCTAAGCTGGCAGGATTCCTGTTCTTTGCTCTCGTCATCTACCAGAGCCATATAGCCTGAATAATAATAAAAAAGTTTATTATTTTATGGGGAACTTAAGCTCGACGTTTGATTTTGACTTCTGTGTTGGTCTGTCATAAAAATTGAGAGGTTCTCAATAAGATTGAAGTCTGGCTGTGTTAACTGCAACTATATGTTTCTGTGTTTGGAAAATAGGTATTAAATGATGATCAGTATAAGAAAAAGAAGGTCAGTTCTATAAGTGTGATAATACTGTCAGTTGTTATATTCTTACAAAAAGGTCGAACATTTAAATGATTGAGTAGACTTCCACCCTGAGAATTGAGATAATAAGTTGAACATCTGTTTACTAATATTTCATCTTGTTACTGTGAAGAGTAATGTACTATTTGATCCCGCAACAATTCAGAATCATTTCACAGTAGTTACTCATTATATGTCGTGTTTATTATTGAAAATGTTGGTTATTTTAAACAGTTGTCTTGGACCAACAGTTACTATAAAAACAGCACCAATAATTTAATTCCCACAATGGTTAATAAAGTCACTTTTTGAGAGAATGGGGACGGGATGTACCGGAGAAATAAGTGGAATTGGGTTACAGAACTTTGGTCAGACCATTGCTTGAGTATGGTGGTGTAGTATGGGACCCACATTATGGGAGTTGGAGGGGGTGCAAAGGAGGACAGCTAGATTTGTCTGTGGATATTACCACAGAACACAATCAATAACTGATATGATAAAGGAGCTGGGTTGGGAGTCATTGGAGGGTGAAGAGAGTGCTGGGAGTGTATAAGGCGTATATTGGCGATGAGGCTTGGATGGATATTGGAAGAAGAATTAGGAGAAGGGAAGAAATGACCATGACCACAAGCTGACACTCGATTTCATGCCTAAGGCAGTAGAAATTACCACAGAACACAATCAGTAACTGATATGATAAAGGAGCTGGGTTGGGAGTCATTGGAGGGTGAAGAGAGTGCTGAGAGTGTATAAGGCGTATATTGGCGATGAGGCCTGGATGAATACTGGTAGAAGAATTAGGAGAAGGGAAGAGATGACCACGACCACAAGCTGGCACTTGATTTCGGGCATAAGGGTTTAGGAAGATCTCTTTCGTATTGTGCCGGTTGCTATATAATTTTATAGCAATGTAATAATAAAATATCCGCCATTCGTGCTGATGGAAAAGTTAACTTGTGATTTCTCTTCAAATGCTTCTTGGAAGGAAATACACAAGGATTTGGCGTTAGCGATGGATATACCGCTTCAGTAACTGTTAATTAAACATTACAAAAATCTCCAGGCCTGTACCAAGCTCGTATTACAAATCTGTATCTGACAATGAACTTCTTTCTCGAGAATTACAGGTTTGCAACTAGGAACATTCACCTAAAATCTCACACGAGTTCTTCAGTTTCATTTTGATAGATCCGTGCCGTATTTCACCACATAGGGAGCGTGCACAAACTACGTGGCTCGGTTCAGAAGGGGGGGGGGGGTTGGCTGGAAGGCTACGCTGGGGTACATGGGGGGAGGGCGGGTTCCGATCCAGGCCACGTAACTTCCCTTTCATAACATCTTTCACAGTTAAAATGAGGAATAGAACTCACAACAGCATATGTATATTTATTTACCTCAGTTAAATATCTCTGTTTGTAATTTACAATAGTCTGACAGGAGAAAACGGTACAAAATGTCTTCTGGAAGCAAAAGGGAAAAAAGCTACGTGCTACGTTGGGGGGGGGGGGTACGTGAGGGGGGGTTCACAGAAGGCCAAAATGGTGCTATGTGGTTTATGATTGCTCCCCTACCAAAAGGCAGCTTTGCACGACCCGGCAACTTGATTATTACTGTTCATACAGAATATGGGTACTTGTTTTATTTGGCCAATTGTAACCCCTCTAACTGTCACTTTAGCCAATCTGGCCAATTGCGGATTTCGTCTCTGTTTAGAACTACAAAGATTACTTGATATGGTCTCTCTGCTATCCATTTTTTTTTTTTTTTTTTTTTTTGTTATTGGCGAGCACAAGCGTCACCTGTACCAAAATAGTTTGTTTCACATTTCTCCTACTTAATCTGCTTCCTAACACTCACATTGCAGAAGGTAAGGGGCTGAGGAATCGTAATAAGTTACCAAGAGAATTGACAAATAATTCACCAAAAATAATTTAAAGTTGAAACTTGTAGAGGGCAAAAGTGGGTGGGTACAGGACGGGGGGAAAATGGAAGTGTAGGGAAATTGCCACTGAAGCGAGCACTCGATCACAATTAAATTAAATCAAAACAGTGATGTGAGATAAATGATTACTACACACGGGGCAACGGAACCAGCTTCCATTCCTGGTCCCCGTATACTGGCTGTTGTGAAAGTGGTTTATAGACATTTTTCGCAATCGCCAAGGCGGCTGCTGGAACAACTCCCATTCCCCATCTCATAAACTACACATTACACAAACAAAAATACACTTGGCACACACAGAACAAATTTCACAGACAGATGTCGGGATTAGCCTCAAGTCAACAGAATCACAACATGTCGACCCTGGAATAGCTGGATAGGAGGTAATAAATATGTCTTCGTCTTCCTTGCAATGTATTTGAATTTTTCATTTGTTTTTACCAAATGTTTCACTTGTTTCATTGGCAATAATTTCTTTTAATATATTCATAACTAGCTGGTGCCCACGACTTCGTTCGTGTTTGTAAAGAATTTGGATTGACAGCTACCGACATCTAACCACCATAGTGCACGATGGCAGACTCGATGCTATTATCACACACAAACGCCAGTCATCTGCGCTATGTAGTTCAGGCAGCAAAGTAAAATATACGGATACACGTCTTTGGTCGAAATACAAAAATATCCTTGATCAACCACTTTCAACCACCATATCTCCCACACTCCTACAGTTACCGAAATTTGGCCAACGTTGTTATTGACGGGTGACTCTGTGCTACTACCACACACAAACACCAGTGATCTGAGCTAGATAGTTTTGGCCGAAAAGTGATACACCATGACACATAAGTTTTTGTTAGAAATATAAAAGTGCCGCAGGTCGACCACTTTCAACCACCATATATCCTACACCCCCATAGCTACCGACATCTAACCACCATAGTACACGATAGGGGACATGATACCACTACAACACACAAACACCAATGGTCTATGCTTTGTAGTTGTGGCAGCAGAGTGATATATACGGAGACACATCTCTTTGGTCGAAATACGAAAATGCCCTGGTTCGACCACTTTTAACCATCATATCTCCCACATTTCCTACATCTATCGACATTTGGCCAATGTTGTGAACGATAGGAAACTCAATGCTACTTCCACACACAAACACCAGTGATCTGTGTTAGGTAGTGGTGGCTAAAAGTGAAATATAGAAAGAAAAAAAAAACACCCATTTTTATATATATATATATAAAAGATTATTCTCTACAATTGAGGAAAATTGCCCGTACCTTCCAATTATTGCATGTTTATTTGTTGAAATATGGACAGAGCAGTGTCTATTGAGAATTGCCCAGATTTTGACGATTTCTCAATTTGTTTTCAGGTTCAGCCGATGCAGATGCCCACCATGTATCCAAGCGTCGGAGTTCTGCCTCCGGGAATCAACCAAAATACGATGTATACCTCGATACCAATGGTAAGAATGCTTAGTTCCATAATTATATTGAAAACTAACATTTGAGCCGTCTTGTCTGATGAAAGCTACAGAAAGATGGCTCAGTGTTAGGATTAAAGAAATTGACACAGTTGCAACTGGCTAAGCAAGAAAATATTGACGAGTGCGAAACTCTGTGCGATCGTGAATTTTGTCATGTTGGCAATGTTATTTTACCAATTTTTCTAAAAATTGGCTGACATTAGTTAAAAAGTTGAATATTTACCTTATTCTTAGCATGCTATTTTTGTGTATTAATGAATCACAATTTTATATCAAAAGTAGATCTACACAAACTTCAAAGATACTAACAGGTAAGTTTTTAAGCTCTGAAGAAAATATACTGGTTAAAGAAATGCTTAAAGGCATGGCTAGGCTATTTTCTTGTCTGGTTTGATGCAATCCTCCATCCCTTCCTATCTTGTGCTAACCTCTTTGTCTCTACATACCCCTTACAACCCACGTCCTCAATTATCTGCTTCATATATTCTAACCCGTCTTCCTCTAAATTTTTTGCATTTGGCTGTTTCTTTCACTATCAAATTAAAAATTCCAGCATGTTTTAATATTTTTGATAATACAGATAGTAAAATCGCTGTTAAGCAATGAAAGTAAGGAAGAATAGGAAACATCGCCATAGATCAAGGCAGAAGAGGTTACAAGCACACTTAAAAAAATTTGTTGGTCTTCTTGTGTTTGTGGTGTAGCAATGGTTTCCTTATAAGTCTTAGTACATGACGGATATAGTGTGTAGATTAAAAATAAAGACGATAGTTCTATTCTGACAGGGTTGTTAACATGACAGGTGAAAAGCGAGACTTTATTTGTATTACAACAAATTTTAGTTTAAATGTTACCGGTTCAGAGCTCAAACGAACGTTTCCTCACCACTAACTTGATTTACCAGGAATGCCATGTTTTTATTTTTACTGCTCAGCTTTCAGCTGGAAAGATCCAGTTTTGTTTTCTTAGCAGTGAGCACTGGCGATTGTTGCTAAGTAAACAAATGTGATATCTCTCCATTATTCCTGCGCATTCTCACTATGTATCTTTCTCTCTTTGATCCATTTCGAACCTATTTTGTTTTACTTCCTGCCTTCAATCCTTCCATTTTTAACACTTTTTTCCCTTAAAAAACCTCTGTTCCTTCTTCACTAACAATTTTTTTTTTTTTTTTTTTTTTTTTTTTTTTTGGCAAGTCTTTAACTTTCTGAAGCCAGGTTGTTGTTACCTTGTTCCGAATAGGATACAATTTTTTCTGTATTATTGTTGACAGAGATGAAAGTAGTTGGCGCCAATGTTAGGAGAGTGCGTTTGTGTTGCAGTTCCAGTCGCAAGCAAGACACCAGAGTCCGTCAAACTCTGGAGCGACGCCCGCCTACTATACACACGCCACGCCCCACATTCTGATGACGTCGTACCCCGGCTTCAACGCGGGCAGCGCGGCGACTCACGGCGGCCCCTGTAAGTGTAACTTCGACCACTCTTACTAGAAATTCTTTGTTTCCTGTTCTTATTACCAATTACAAGATGATTATCGCAGGGTGTAGCTCATTTGGTTAAGGCACACCGCTTGGGATAAAATGGACCCCACTTAGAAACCTGGACCAAATTTTTTGTAGGGTCTTAAAACTGATTTTCAACTCTCGTGAAAGTTTGTTTTGCGTAATAGTGACAATGAGATGGCCATTAAATATTGAAAATAAGATAGGATATGGATAATAACCCATCACTCACCACAAGTGAAAGCAGGAGTACTAGACAAACACACACACACACACACAATTTTTTTTTTTTTTAAAGCGAAGTATGCTAGGATGCTGCATAGTTCTAATTCCATATTAAACTGTAGGTCTTATTACTGAATTGAGTTGGGTTAAGCATCTGTGACCAAGGCATATTGTGCAGCTGTTAAGAAATTTTTATTACTATTTTATAAAATTATCGTCAAAATTGTGATTTACCCACTGCTGTGTCCATGCAGAATTAAATGTGTGGGTTAAGGTGTTCAGTTTTTATTTTTGAGTAACGATTATTATCAAATAAAAGGAAAAAACCATTTGAGTTTCCTCTCTTCTCAGTGTTCCTCCAGCGATCAGAAAGCTTTGATTTTAGTTTTGTGTATATTTGAGATTAATGTAACTTAAGAAAAAAAAACAAAAATTAAATCTTCTTAAAGCCGTTTAATGCTTAGGCCCTCTTCACTCTGCGCAATTTCGCAGCAACGTGAACGAGACTTGAGTCTCGTCAGTTTGAGTCGTTTGCAAATACAATACCCACAGGTGACCTAGTACCACACACTGAAGCCTCTAGCCGTGGTGAGTCATTCTAATACACATCCCTGTCGCTTCTAACAGTTTTTCATGATGCCAAATGATAATGATGTCATTGTCGCCTGTTCGTAATACTACTATAGGAACAGAAAAATTCAAAGAATGTGTTGCCATTATAAAATCATACATTCAAGAGAAAAAGAAGGGGCAAACATAATTAAGTTTAGTAAAAATTATCAAATTTTAAATTGTTTTGTTGAAATCGCTTTAATTTCACATAATTTACAGAAAACAACTCTTTCGTCTGTACTAAAATACACCTCTCCAAATTCTTTACACTATCGGGGGGGGGGGGGGGGATATCAGCATGGTAGTACTCACTGATCCACTGCAGATTTAACAGTGACTTAAGAGTGAGACATTGACTAACGCGACTCAACACAGGCATTGTCGAGATTTAAAGGGGGCCGGAACATTAACGATTAGGGAGTGACATTAGTATATAACTTTAATTCCTGACTGCTGAATTCTGGCCAATGCAGTGACAATTAGTTTTGTTATTTCGTTCAATGTATAATAGGAGTACAATTCTGCGAATAACTATCTTAATTTCTTCTCGTCTATTAACTTCTAGTGAATTCTGGGTATTATTAAAGATTACCAGATTTTTCCTCAAAATATGACCTTATGGCCATAAATGTTATCATAATATGACCAAAACTAATAAAATGTCATGAATATGCTTTTATATGCTTCATACATAGAACTCCAATTATCCGAACTCCAACTATCCGAATTGCTTTTTTAATTAAGACTGAAATGCTTACATGGCGGTGGAAGCTTGGTTAAGACATGCATGGAACAAGTTGAAAGGCATTCAAACTGAAGAATAGAAGGAAAAGGAGAAAAAGGGAAAAGAAACTCAAGAAAAGGAATAGGAAGAGACGGGAGAAGATGGGGATGCCGTGTCACTTGAGGAATTCCTGGATGTTCAGAAGTTAGTGCTGATGATATAAATTCGTCAGATGGTGGGTAGGAAATTCTAAATGATGATGAACTTATTGAAAGTGTGAGAGAAGAAAGTGTCGACGAAGAAGATGACCTTAACGTCAAAGTTGAAGCAGACTAGTGAAGCATTTGCTGGCCTTGAAACTGCGTTGAAGTGGATGGAGCGTCAGCCCGAGTGTGACCACATGCAACTTCTCACTGTCAAGCGGATGAATACAGTCAAACAGCTTACTACGACAGAGATATTCAACATGCAATGTCTTTTATTTGCAGTACAGTACAGTACATACTGTACTAATGTACAGTACTTGTAAGTACACTTGACATGTAAAAGTGTTGTCTTTTCATTTAATTAATTAAGAGCTACTTTTCTTTAAAAATAATTTTTTCTCCTCCTATTTACAACATACATACAGTAATTAATTAAAATACACCCTTTTTCAGAAAAATCCAACTATCTGAGTTTTTTATTATCTGAATGGGGTCCAGTCCCAATTGATTTGGATAATTGGAGTCCTACTGTAAAATACATTAAAATACAATCAGAAAAATTTAGTTGGTGTTTAATTCAGCATTATAACTCGGGGTAAAAAAATATGACTTATCCTCAAGATGTGAATCCTATTGATGAGTTACTAGTTTGTTTTACCTGTACTTTGCAGACTATTACGCGACGGGGATGCCTGCGAGAGGTGCCGCGGGAGCCGCCGGTCCTCCGACTGCGGGTCCGACTGCCCAGCAAGTAGTAGGACCCGCGGGCCCGGCACAGGCTGCTCAGCAGGTACGTAAGCTAATGTCCCAATTTTTGAACTTGAGAAACAAAAATCAAATTTCTTGGAATAGCTTGCCCAGGCTTCCACTTTTCCCTAAATAATTTTCAACTAGGAAGCTTTATCTTTTCACCTTTTAAATTGTGTGCTAATTGTTATTTCTCAAGATGGCGTCCATAAATTATGTGAGGTGAAATAGGGGGCGGGTCTGGTGAAATCTCGCCAAATCTCCACAAGGGGGCGGGAGGGGTCACCGGAAATCTCACGCGAGGTTTTTGAAATTTTTTTTGGATTGTAGAGCTAAAACAAAAATATAAAGACTTCTACAAACGACGCAAAAGTCTATTTTAGGGGGGTATTTTGTCAGAAAGTGGGGGTGTAAGCGGCTATGGAAGGGTGAGACCTGTAACAAAGCAAAGGCGATTTCTAGGTGGGGGGGGGGGGGTCTCACGGACCAGATCTCACCTGGTGGAGGGGGTCAGGCCAGATCTCACGAAGTATCACCAGAAGGGAGGGGGGGGGGGGGTGTCGGGAAATCAAAAAATCCAACAAAAATAAAACCCTTCACATAATTTATGGATGCCCTCCAACATAATAATTTAACAAGTTTAATAATTTTTGGAGGTGGTGCTATTTTGATCTTCAAACAGATCTGTTTGCCTCTTACCGCATCCAAGTGTTTGAAAAATTAGTAATCCTAGTGTACTTAGGGGATGTCCATAAGTTACGTGAGGTGAAATAGGGGCGGTGGGGGTATAGCGAAATCTCACCGGGGGGGGGGGGGGGGTGTCTAAGGAAATCTCACGAGAGATTTTTGAAAAATTGTTGGACGCTAGAGCTAAAAAATTGTCTACAAATGATGCAAAAGTCGATTTTAGCAGGGTGTAACCGGATTTTGGAAGAGTGAGACCTAAAGAAAAGTATCAAAAACTGTGAGGGCGCTTTCTGGAGGGGGGGGGGGTGTCTCTCATGGACTAAATCTCACCAGAGGGGTGGGGGGTCGGGCCAGATCTCACAAAGTCTCAATAGAAGGGGGGGTGGAGGGTCCGGAAATCCGGAAAAACACCTCGCCTAATAAATGGATGCCCCCTTATCTGCGGTTTTTCTGACATTGGCTTCATTTTTTAAAATTACTAGCTGATGCCCACGACTTCTTTCATGTTTGTAAAGAATTTTGATTGATCGCTACAGACATGCAACCGCCATAGTGCACGATGGAAGACTCCAAGCTACTACATGCAAACACAAGTATTCTGTGCTAGGTAGTTATGTTTGCAAATTGAAATATGAGGACAAACGTGTATTTGGTCAAAATAACAATACCGTCTGTTGACCACTTTGAACCACCGTATCTCCCACGCCCCCACAGGTACCGACATGCAACCACCGTAGTGCACGATGGGAGACTCCAGCTATTACTATGCACAAACCCCATTGGTCTGCGCTATGTATATTTAGCTGCTGAGTCAAATATGAGGAGACACACATGTATTGTTATTTATATGTATTGTTGAGGTGTACAAGAAAACCTCATGCAAGCCGATGCACCTTGTCACGTCTCTTGTGATGGTTTTTATAATTGCCTTACTGTACATGTATTAGAAACAAGGGAATTAAAATTGTTGCCAGGAGGAAAATTCTTCCAAGCATGGTGGACGTGAGTGATATTGTTCTGACCTTTCACTCGGGAGTACGCAGGTTCGAATCCCCGTCCGGCCATCCAGATTTGGGTTTTCTGTGGTGTCCCCAAAACACTTGAGGCGAATGCTGGGATGCTTGCTTCAAAAGGCCGTGGCCAAATTCTTTTCCATTCATTGTTCACAGGCCTTCCCCACTTCTAATAACATTGAGGCATGAAGCCATAAGCGTAAAAAAAAATTATTACTTCATAGGTTTATATCCCTGCCTGGCCATCCGGATTTTGGTTTCGAAAATAACACCAGGCAAATTCTGGGATGGTTCCTTTAAAAGGTCATGATCAAATTTGTCTCTAGGCCTCTCCTGCCTCCAATGACATTGATGTCTATGACATATGCAAGGGGGGGAGAGAGAGTGAAATGTCATTTAGTTGTCTCATGGAATTTTCGGTACTGTCTTTTCATATGATTGAAAAGAGAATCACAGGGCAAGAAGTTGTGCTATATAATTGGATAGAATTGCTCAATTTTGACAAATAGTTTCATTTTAATGAGGGCAAGCAACATTGTTTACAAAGCCCGATTTGTGCCCTCCACATTCATCACTGTACAGGCGAAAAATTGACATTCATAATATAATCAAACAGAAAAGGGCAAGCTCATTTGGTCCTTTCTTCCCTTCACCCTGATGGTACATGTAGAACGTAGCAGTGTTTCTTAATGTTATGGTTGGAAAACACGTTCACATTTACCTGTCAGAGATAACATGTCTCATGAACAAGTATCGTAGGTATTGTAAGATGCTGCATGAAATCAAAATGCAAGGCAGCAACAGTTTTATCTTTGGTGTGAGGAGTTTCTTATTTTTCAAATTTCAGTTTCAAAAGGTCATGACTGAATTCATTCCTGTTCCTAGCCCCTAGTCTGAACTAGACACCAAATTTAATATCCAACTGTTTCTGTGTGAATTATTGTATGTTTTGATCACATCATATTTTAAGAAAGAAAATTTATGTAATTCGACCCTTATTGGGGGGAAATACCATTATTTCTGTAGCATGTTATTTAATATTTATTTTTTTGTTGCAAGGCTTTTATCTCCCATGATACCTAATTAAAATTGTTAAATCATTTATCATTTTTAAAGATTAAGGTGTCCACTTAAGTAAGATAAAAAAATTAAGATCCCCCCCCCCCCCGAATTTGACCCTTAAAGGGCAAAACTAATAACTTTGAAGGTTGCACGTATGAAACAGTTCAGAGCCAAGCCGCTAGATAGCAGCACATATCACGGAGAGATGGCGTGTTTTTTGTTGAGGCTTGTTGTGTTTTGCGAAGGTCAATGACAGTTTGTCATACGTAAGTTTAATGCATCAATTTTTTTCGTAATTGTCTCCTAACATGTAGTAAGTATTTTCTCACATACCTATTATACAAAAAAAAAAAAAAAAAAAAAAAAAAAAAAAAAAAAAACAATTGTTCCAAATGAGGCAGTTATCTTCTCATACTACGAGGGTAAATCAAATATAAACAAGACTTTATTTTTAAAAATATTATTTTTATTTTAAGTGCAAAAAAGTACATATCTTATTTTTCTACGTAATCTCCTGCTTTAGAAACACATTTTTCCCAGCGGATAGGCAGCTTCCCAATTCCTTCCATGTAGAAAGATGCAGGTTGTGTCTGCAGCCAATTGCGCACGTAGGCTTCCACCTCAGCATCACTGTTGAATTTTTGGCCTTCCAAAGCTTCCTTGAGAGGACCAAACACATGAAAGTCACAGGGTGACAGGTCTGGACTGTAAGGAGGGTGGTCCAGTGTCTCCCACCCCAATTTCTCCAATTTTTCCCTGGTTAAGGCTGCTGTGTGGAGGCGAGCATTGTCATGGAGAATAACCACTTTCCTCATCGGTAGGTCTCGTCTTTTGCGGCGATATGCAAGTCGGACCTCACTCAAAATGTTGCAGTAGTAAGCCGCATTGATTGTCCTGCGCTCATGCAAAAAATCGAGGTGCAGCAAACCACGCTGGTCAAAAAAAACCGTAGCCATAACCTTGCCAGCCGATAGTCGTGACTTGGCTTTCACTGGTCCAGGTTCTCCTTTTTTTCTCCACTCCATACTCGCTTGTTTGGACTCAGGGGTGTAGTGGAGCACCCAAGTTTCATCACAGGTGATGATGTGAGTCAGAAATGGGTCCCCTTCTTCCCGAAATCGTGCCAGAAGACGCTCACACACCTGAAGTGGATTCAATTTCTGTTCTGCTCTGAGAAGGCGAGGAACCCACCTGGCGCACACCTTACGGTACCCAAGCTCCTCTGTGAGTATGGAGTAAGTGCTCCCATAACTTATTCCGACCTTACTTGCAATTTCAGAAGTGGTAAGACGCTTGTCATCTTCAATAAGCCGTCTAACACAGCTGATGTTGTTCTCTGTAATGCTGGTGCGGGGTCTGCGATTATGGCTCTCATTTTCAACATGATGACGACCATCCACAAACTGTTTATGCCATGCAAACACTCTGGCTCGCGACACTGTCTCTTTCCCGAACTGGGCAGTCAATCTCCTCAAGATTTCTGCCGGTTTTACGCCTTCTGCAGCGAGAAACTTGATTTTAACACGTTGCGCAATCGACGAGTGTACCTCTTGCTCCGACATCGTGACGGTTGGCACTGAGCGAGTCGAGGGGGGGGGGGGCTAACGGTCTTCCCCCACTCCTGACAAACCTACCTATCGCCAAACGAAGCGGGAACGTTCTCCCACCACTATTGCGCCCGAACGGCCGAAAGTCTTGTTTATATTTGATTCACCCTCGTATTACAAACCATCATATTCATGAAATTTCCGCATGGGTCATCTAGTTTTTAGATAATTCTACAATAGTCCTACGTGTTCTGGGAGACAGACTGCATTGCATCAAAAACCAAAAAAAATTCTTAAAAAGAAACACATATTCAAGTAAATAGACCTTTAAGTCAAAACTGACATCATACAGAATAATTACTAGTGAATGATGGCTAAAGGGGGCATGCATTAATTACATCAGGTATTTTCTCTTATATTTGGACGCTCCTACCCCTTGGTGAGAACTGGTGGGACCTTCTGCGCCAGTTCAAATCCCCATCCAGGCATCCAGATTTGGTTTTTCCGTGGTTTCCCTAAATCACTCCAGGCGAATCCCGGGATGTTTCCTTCAGAAGGCCATGGCTCAATTCCTCCATTTCTTGTCTCCAGTCCCATCCCACCTCTAATAACCTTTATGTTGATGAGGCATAAAGCCATAAGTAAAAAAAAGGGTCCCTCTCCCCTCCCCATCATGTGAGACTGGCCATGTTGGTTTTTCTTTTCTTTTTTTAAAAAAGAGCTCTGCTACCCTTTGAAGAGTGGCAATCTGAAATGTTGACATTTTATTCGCTACCCATCCCTTTGAATATTTGTCGACATGTTACGGGAAACCCCCACTCTCTCTCCCAACATTTTGAGAACACGTAAGTAATGGACGCAAATAGTGCAAAAAAAGTGTGGTAGCTAATAATAACCAATATGTGGCACAGTATTGCCAACAAGTGGGACAGTTTTAAAAATAATTTCCTTATTCAGATTAAGGGAACTGGATAGCGTAAAATGTCAATAATTGGCGTATTTATTTTTTGAGTGAAAAATAATCTACATACTTTCCTGATTACAAGTTGTTATTTAAACAAGTTTGAGTGTATGACCTTTGAAACAATTATACGATTGTGCTATCGTCCCTGTTCGTGTTTAATACCTGCGTCTATTAATGCTTCCGAGTTCAAGCTCAAGAGATTTTATTCACCCTGAAACACAGGTCAAGTTTATATTTGGTGAAATCAGGTCAACCTGTCATAATCTTTCATCCTAAAAACTGAAACTATTCTAGACCCGTGACGATACGCAAAGACGGTCACGGGCTTATGCTTCTTAGCAATAAGTTTGCTTCACAAGTTCCATCATTAACATTAGATTACACATTACAAATTTTATTAAATTATCTACAGTGAGATCAGAAAAAAAGGTAAATAAGCATGTTTTTGAATCTTAATTTTTTTGTTTGATCACATGGTAATATTAATGAAAATATACTCTACATTTCAACAAAATTGCACAGACAGATAGTGAAAGAAGTTACTAATAACATCTGAGAATTTTAATTTTCTAGTTGTTATGGTTATCTAATAATGAAGCTTTAAAAAAATAGTCGTGTCGTTGGCTCGTCCCCACTACGCGGTACCCTCAATCGGCCCGCTACTGTAAGTGGTACTTACGTTTCAGATCTCCCTGATGGCCCCCGGTATGGGCGCCCCGGTGGGAGTGGACGTCGGAGGGCCCCAGGGACCCCCCGCGCCCCAGCACCACGCGGGGGCGGGCAAGCAGAGGCGGCCGCACGCCCTGGAGATAGTCGACCCCAAGACGGGCGCCAAGGTGGACCTGTACGGCAGTGGGGGCTGGGGCCACGCCCCCGCGCTCGGGAGACTCGAGCGCGCGCGACACTCCACAGCCTGTCGCCCCGTCGGTGAGTGATGGGTTACTCTCCTTTCAGTATATAAATTCTTGTAAAGTAGAATGAAAAGCCTACGTTGATTTTATTTATTTTGTGCCACATCTGCATTCAACTGAATTCCACAAATCTGGGAAAAATTGTTGTGTATAAACTGTTATTGGACTTGTCTATACTAGGGTTACCAGATGTCCCCGTTTGCCAGGTACAGTCCGCGTATTTAGCTCTCTATCCCCGGACAGATTTCATCCCCGCAATGTCCCTGTATTTTTTTGGTTGGCCTCAATTTTTTTTTTTGATTAAGTGAGAATTCTTTAAAAGCCCTGATTTGCTAATGCATTCGTTTAAAGCAAGAGAGATGAAGTGCACTTCTTTCCTTGTACATGCCTAAGAATAAAAGAAAATTACAAGGATACTGCGTCTTGGACACAACAGCTTTGGAAAATCAAGTCTCCTTGCTGTGTATAACATGGCTGTCTGTGATCCTAATTTAAAATACAAAATATAAAGAATATGTGGCTTTTAAGTTAACCCAAACTTCAATCATATAACTTATAAAAGTAGAACACGTAATTAGGACAAATGCCGAAAGCATCCCCGGATTTTGGTGAAAAAGTTGTGAAGCGTCCCCAAATTTGGAAAAAAAATTCTGGTAACCCTAGTCTATACTGAAGAGGAATTTTGATGACTGGCTTCTGTACCAATTATCTAACTTTTCAATCTGAGGATGATATATCAAAATCTAATTACTGATTGTAAATAGTAACTTTTGTGAATGTCTTTAATGTGTATTACGTGCTATTTACTTTTATATTTTAATCTGTACCACTGTTATCCTGCGAGATATTTGACTCCCAGTCAAATGTTGAATGAACTAATGTTCAGAGCTTAGCTGCTTTAAGGTTCAATAACGTTTTTAAGAAATATTATTTTTCCTGGATTCATAACTTATATGTTGTATAGAGCTTCTGATTTGGTTTTGATAGAATTTTTAGGAACATTTCTACAAAAATTGTGATATCGCTCATTTGATGCAACAGTTACATAACTAATAAAACAAGCTTTCTTGAGTTATAATCTTACAATGGACCATTCTCATAAATAATACAACTTATAACTATACATTTACCTTCTTTTATATTGTATTTTCAATAAAACTTGCAAATAAGTTATTTTCTTAGTGAATGGTTTAACACGAGACATTTCAATTTGTCCTTCAATAAAATTGACGTTTTTGAGCTGTGTCACCGTTGCAACAAATGAGCGATGTGGTTAACTGTTTTGACTGTGTCAATATTAACTTTATAGTTTCTGTAATAAAACCATTATAATATTTTAGTTAATTCATAACAATAATTTTTATATCATTCAAAATTTAGTGCAGTTTATTAGTTCATTTTTTTTTTTAAGAAATAATAATGGTCGAAAAGTTTTGATCTGTGACAAAGTTTTTGTAAATCTGCAGCTACTTTGTTGAAAATTTTTGGCAAAGAAATTGAAGCAGTTTTGGTGAGAGTGGTGATTGTTTTAGAACACCGTTGTCTGGTTGTTGCCGCTGCAATTTATGCCTTGTTTTTGGTGGACAGAGCTCCCTACAAGGCAACATGGACGTGGCTGCCGAATTCGCCGCACGGGTGGCAAAGGCGGCTAGCGAGATACCCAGCTCGCCGCAACCACAACCAAACGTGGTACTCGTTGATCAAAGTTTGCCGGTTGTAATGCATAATAGAGCAGAGCACTTGTATCCAGTTCTGACGTACTGAGATTTACATTAACGAGAACTGTAAACGACAGTGTGGCGCAGTGCCTTATGAGAATCCGCCAAAATGTGTCATAAGTAATATTTTAAATTTGCAAGTTGGCTGTCCCTTTGTCCAGGCACAAAAAAAAAGACAGAACCAATTTGGCTGTGCTTTGAGAGATTATGGTGTAGCTTATAATCAGGGAACACAGCTAGAAATGATAATTCATTGGTACAGAAAACAGATGGGCATTACAGATGAACACGCCTTTATGAGATGCCAAAGATCACACTGCATTACAGAGGAGCACTCCTTTATGAGATTCCAACCAAAGATCATACTGTAACACAGATGAACACTCCTTCTTGAGATACCAAAGATCATGCTGCAACACAGTTGAACACCCCTTCACGAGATACCAACCAATGATCATACTGCAACACAGTTGAACACTCCTTTAAGAGAACCAATCAAAAATCACGATGCGACACAGATAAACTCCCCCCCCCCCCCTTTCAATTCTGTTAATATTATAATTTCAGTAATTTGTTACTTCAGTTTTCTATAATCTCAGAATACACAGAAAGGTTAAGAAAATATTTTAATTTTACAGGAAAAGTTAGAAATGTTTGCTTTGCTAGTTCAACAAAATGCAAACTCATTACTGTGTTGGGGCCTAGAATTTGGGAGCTTGTGGGTTTGATTCCTGGTCCACATGTGCAGAATTCTATTTCTTCTGGTTTCTTGAAATTATACCATGGCTAAAAAATTGTAAAGTACTCTGTCTTCTTAACGTGTCTTGCCAACAGATATTGTTTAAACAACTTACTACCATTCTGCTATCTTTTGACAGAATTGACAATTTTAAATTCCACACACTTAGAAGTACATTGAATTTCAATCACTGTAAAGTAAACTTTCTTGCCTTTGTGGGTTAAGGGAAAATAAAGTGGGGTGTTTATTTTTGAACAACCTTGCCAGTATCGCATCAAGTTTGGAGAATAATAGGAGTTTGATTGGTCAAGTAACTGGCAGTTCAATTTGCTGCACAATCCGCCTCTGTCGGAACCACCTAACTATTTTGATCCTGATAGGGGAGGGGACCTGCAACTTTATACAAATCTTGCACTGACATCCAGACTCGCACAGATTGTGTGAAATTGTGCTGTGGCCAGATTCATTGCAATACCAAAAATTAATCATATAAGCTTTATTCGAGATAGATTTTGTACATCAGTTTGTGAATTACCTATAAAGTTCTAAAGAATCCTTTTTGCCAGCTAATAGGAAATGGGTAAAAGTGTGCTTTTTTTAAAAAAGAAAATAGGCTTCAGTTTTGGCCAAAAGTGCATCTCAATTACTTAACGATTAGATGCACATAGAAGCACAAAATATAGAATGAGACATTTTGAACAAAAAAAAGTTAAGAAGCATAAATTTATGTAAAAAGTGTGTATATCCTAGTGCAAATGAATTAGTTGTGTTTAGTATTGGGTGAAAAATTCAACATGACTTACTTGATCGTATTAGTGTATGAAATGCTTTGCTCTATTGTGCATTACAGCCAGATTTGAGGTGGATTGGTTTTTGGGGATCTGTTGTGGCTTGGTTGTTGATCCATAGCATTTGGTTGTTCCCTGTTGTGTTTTGTGTTGGTGTTTATACTCTAACTTATTTATTCCAGCTAGTACAGCTACGGGGTATACTCTGGTGGTTGTTTTGCACTCATTTCAGGCGATTATAAATTTTGCAAGTTTGTTTGGGCCTCTATGGTTACTTCTTTTTCTTGCATTAAATTTGATACGGCATAGAAATACTGTACATGCAAAAATCAAACGTTATGTTTATAAATCATGCTTGAGGTTTAGCAGAATCAAGTATGATAGGATCAAAGTGTAATATCTTTAGACCAATACTAATTTATTTGTTGTTTGTTACTTCAATTAAAAGCTAATAAGTAAGGATAAAGAACATAACTATAACTTCACACAAAGGCAAGAGGGCCAGATAAACACGAACATGCAAACACAATTTTACAATTTATACACATTATTTATATATGTAGATTTGGGCCAAGTCCGATTCTACATACATGAATAAAAACCTTAACATTGTAAAGTGTATTCATGTGGTTTTGTTTGTTAGTCTGGCCCTCCTGTCTTCATGTATGGTAGATGATGGCGTGACAATAATTCTGCTGATGTAGGGATATAAACTTCGCTTTGTTCAACAGAACAATTTATACAGGTAACAGTAATCATGGTCGCCATTCCCTTACTGGAAAATATCAGCTGAAATTCTAACTAATTTTTCATCTCTACAGGATTTTACATAGAATTTTTCATCAGCTCTTAATACCATATCAAAACAGTTTACTAAGCATCACAAAATTCTCCTGGCTGGTACCGAGCCCATATTACAGTCTGTATCTAATAACGAACTGATCGCACAAAAATTGCAGGTTTGCAACAGGGTATGTTCACCTTAAACTGCGTACATTTGTTAGTCGTTACATAATCGTACAGTCGATTTCCTTTTAGAGTTATTCAGTCACAGACAACTTCAACGCAGGTACTCCACATGGTTCCACGCCATAATTCACCACCTACCAAAAGGCACGTTTACACGATCTGACAAAAAAAGGGAAATAATCATGCAAATATGACCTTAAAAATGGGTAAATATTACCTAAAATACCGAAATATGGCCAAACATTTAAATTTACTATACTTCAAAACATGCTCGATTATACATCATTTATTGCTTTCATGCAAAGAGCATAATTTGCTTCCGTGCACACGCTTGGTAACTTAAAGTTAAAATCGTTTTGTTGAGGTTACTTTAATTTCACAACACTGTATGTGGCGGGTGAGCGGTTAGGCTCTGGCCTCGCATTCGGGAAGACGCCAGTTTGAATCCCCGTCTGGACATCCAGATTTAGGATTTCCATGTATTCTTCAAATCTCTCCATGGTTCCTTTAAAAGGCCATGCCCAAATTCCTTCCTGTTCCTTGTACCCCTGCCTTCCCGCCTCTAATGACCTCTGGGTCGACGAGTCGTAAAGCTAAAAAACCAAAAATCTCTTTCATCAGTACTAAAATACCCCTCTCCATATTTCTTTACATACCTCCATAATTTCACTCTGATAAAATTTTGTTTTTGGCATCACGGTACTCACTTTCACTACAGATTAACAGTGACTGAGGATTATTTAAAAAAATATTGGCAACAATGAGTCATCAACATGGGTCAACACAGGCTAGCTACTGCTGGATTGTTGAGATTAAGGTATAGACAGTGGCAATGAGGTATAACTATAATTATTGACTGCGGAATTCTGACCAATTGAGTTACAAGTAGTTTTGTTTTTTCTCCAATGTATAGTAGGAGTACAGTTCTATGAATAATCATCTTAATTATTCTCATCTGTAACTTCTAATGAAACCCTGGTACTATTACAAAATTACCGGATCTTCCTTCAAAATACGACCATAAGTAATATCACCAAAACCAGAAAATGGCATGGAAATGCATTTATAAGCTATAGAAATTATGTTTAAATTTGATCAGAAACGTTCAGTAAGTCTGTTTAATTTAGCAATACACATAAAAAAGAAGGCAAGAAAAAATCTCTGTGTTGAGAAAGATCTTTACCCTAATGATGACCAATCAACATTTTGGTATCGTTGCAATGTGCGATAGGATTTGCACCAAACAAATATTGCAGCGTACAGCCTCTTTGTGTTGATTTTGCATCTCTTAGCTTGTGTAGATTAATCCACTTGTTTCTTTCCAGCCTGTATTTAACCTTGCTTGTGTCACCTGGAACCTTTCCTCTCCCAGCTGTGGTTTATTTGATGCTGTGTGGTGGGGATTGCAAGCTTTTTTGCTTGTTTTCTTTAGTTTGTAGTTATCCAGGTTGGGTGTCGGCCTGCTATAGTCCGTTCACTTTGAATTGGTGGTTGAAGGTCAGTTTTCTTCCCAGCACCTTCGTACTGACTTACCAGGTGTGTAAATATGAAATCGGAATTTTTTCATAAAAAATTACATCTTTATTGTATAAAAATGGTACAAAGTACCATATTTAAAATATTGTCCATTGCTAGATATACATTTTTTTTCCATCTCTCTCCAGAATTTTATGAATGCCACGCCAAATTTTTTTTTTTTTTTTTAATATCTTTTGACGCAAACCAGTCATTGACCCATTTTTGTACATTTTCATAAGTGAAGTGAAGTGCTGCTCAGCGAGTGCATGTCCCATCGATGTAAAGAGATAGTAATTGGATGGAGCTTAGTCAGGTGAGTAAGCCTCATGCATCAGTATCTCCCAACTAAGCACTTCAGTCATTTCCTTGACCAGTTTTCCTGTATGTGATGGTGCATTGTGATGAAGCAACATCACTGTGTTGTCTTTTTCTGGTATTCTGGTCATTTTTCTGCAATGCTTGATTCAAATTGATCATTTGCTGTTAATAAAGTTCAGTATTTACAATTCCATCAGATTTTAAGTAGCTCGTAATAGATCACACCATTTTAATCTCGCCAAACACAGTGATTTGGCTTTGACGTTGATGTTGACGGTTCAGCAGGAGTTACCCATGATCTTTTACGCTTAGGGTTCTCGAAATATATCCACTTTTCATCACCTGTCACAATTTGATGGAGAAATGACTTTCTTTTATACCTTGCGAGCAGCATTTCACAAGTGGTTTTTCGTTTTTCTCGCTGTCTGCAAGTCAGTTCATGTGGAACCCATTTTCCCATCTTCTGGATCATTCCAATCACTTTAAACGCATTGAGACAGCTTCCCGTGTTACATTCAATTGGTCTGTGAGTCGTCGTTGCATTTGAGCATCATCCTGATCCGACAATGCTTGCAACTCGCTGTCTTCAAATTTCTTTGGAGGTCTTACACTGTCTTCATTTCTCACATCAAAATCACCACTTTTGAATTTTTTAAACCACTCAAAACACTGTGATTTACCGAGAGCACACTCACCATAAGCTTCCACAAGCATTTAATGCGATCCTGCAGCAGTTTTCTTTAAGTGGTAACAGAAAATCAATGATGTCCACAAATCGTAGTTTGTAGGCTCAAAACTTGACATGTTCAAAATTATTAAAAACTTGTGTTGTTGTGAGTTGAAAATCTGTCCGCTGTCGTCATAAGAAAATGGCGACAATGACGCGATCTGACGGTAACTGTGTTGATAGCCAGAGCCATCTATCAGCAAATTTCGGTTTCATATTTACACACCTAGTACAGCTTGGTTGTGCATCGTGTCATCAGGCTAGGGGTGAGTGCGTGCAGATAGGTTGCAGGACAATGACCTTGAGCTGTCTATTCAAAGTGAACAGACTATAGTAAATGTTTTTTGGCAGTGAAATTGTTGTTGTGCTAATGTTTGTCATTCTGTAAGCTGTTTAGAGGTTAATTGGAGTGATATGATTTTTTTCTGAATGCACTTACAATTGTATGGGTTTAACTGTGGTCTCGCTTACAAACACCACTTGTTGTATGTTGAATGTATGGTAAATTTTGTGCACAGATATGTTTGTGAATTTTATAAATTTTAGGATTACTAAGAGATACAGTGTTATAAGTACTGTATTTTTTCTTTTTAGCCTGGATTTTGGTTGACATTGGAGCCTATCCTGATTTAAAAAAAAAAAAAAAAACCTAAAAGTATTATTGCGACAGGAAGAAATGGGTCTTTGAGCTGAATATGACTCTAATGTGGGCGCAATATCATTTGACTGTGTATTATGACTGTATTTTGAAATCTGTCCGACGTTGAAGCCACTCGAATCTTGGACAGAATGTAATCTGTAATAGGGAAACCCACAGCCCAGTAATTTTAAATTGTTAGTGTAGGCACTGGTTGGAAGAGAGGGGTGGGGATATTGGGTTTATTTATATAAATGGAAAGAGGTTGAGCTGTAGATATATTTCAGAAATTTATAATACAAAAGATTGAAGTATCTGATTTGAATTAAATTTGGCATTTATCTGTAATTGAAGTTTGGTTTCTCCAAAATTTTCCTTTTTGAAATTAATGTTAACATCATTAATGGCATTCTGATAAAGACTTTCCATTTCAGAGGATGAGAAAAAAAGTGGAATCTCTCCTCATAATCAAATTTCACGATAACATTAACATCACTGGCTAAATATCTAGGTTTAAACTTTTTTTTTTTTTTTTTTTTTTTTGGGTAAACCTCCATTTTCAGGACTATATTTTAGTGCTGGATTAATAGCCATGTTTTGTTTACTATTCACATCAGCTTTTAGTTACAAAGTTTCAAAGATCCGATTATTATATTTTTAGTTCCACCCTTGTTGCTTGTGTATTTGTATGTGCGTTGAGGGAAATATTGTAACTGTCAACACTAATATGTGAATTTAATGTTCCTGATCAGGAAGTTGTGGGTAGAAGCAGCCGACCCAGTTTAGTTAGAGCGGCAAGTTGGTGGTAGGCTAGACTAATGGTTTTGGGTTAGTAGTAATTGTTGTAGGCTTTAGCTACCGTCCAGTGTGGTGTGGTGCGGCACGGGTGTGTTTGGTTTTCCTGCAGGCCTCTAATCAAGGAATGGACGTGGTAGCCGAATTCGCGGCCCGGGTGGCGAAGGCGGCCAGCGAAGAGACGAGCACTCCGCCCCCGAATCAGGCGCCCCATCTGCAGCACCAGGTAACGACTCGCATCTCGGTGGGTGAAAGAATAGGCCGTAAATGTTTGCTCCCTTCTGCACGTTTTCCCGACATAAGGTCTCTTTGGTAAGAATGGTTAAAAATAAATTCTCAGTGTTGCTATAGACAACACGTCCTTTCTCGATTTGGTAGGGAATGTGTGTCGGGGGGCGTCCATCGGTTAAGTGAGGTGTTTTGTCCCTTAAATTTTAACATCCCCTTGTTGAGATTTTGCAAGTGCGAGCCCTCCCCCCCCTCCTTTTTTTTTTTTTAAAAAAAACACACTATTGCTCTTTGAAAAGCACTATCTGATTCCCCCTCCCCCTCCATTTATTATTATTATTATTAATTTTTTTTGTTTTTTTTTTTGCTTGGACTTTTTGCCTCGTTTTGGCAAGGAATGGGAAGGAATTTGGCCATGACTTTTTGAAGGAAGCATCCCGGCATTTGCCGGGAGTGATTTTGGGGAAACCATGGAAAATGCAAATCTGGATGCCCGGACGGGGATTCGAACCCGCCTCCTCCCGAATGTGAGGCCATAATGTTACCCTCCCTTTAAGTGAGATTTTGTTGCCTCCCCCGCCCCCGCAATTATGAGCTCACATAATTAATGGACGCCCTCTTACGTGATTCATTTTCTCAGTCACTTTGGTGGATGTACATTAAATGGCTTTATCTCAGGAAAACTATTGGTGAGGGACATTTTCATGTTGATATTTCTCCTCTCAGTGATCTATTCTTTCAACTCTGGGAGTTTTTACAGTATGTATATATTATTTTTAGTGTTCCGTTCATTCTAAACAAAAGATAAAATCTATCGCCTACATCCTTGCAACTTGTTTACCTAGCAGTTTGAAGATGTGCACAATTTTTGGTTCTTGCTATTGCAAACACAATTCTAATTTAAAATGTGGAAAAAATTGTGGGGGTAAAAATAATTATAGTAAGTACAGTGGGGAGTTGAATAAAATTTTCTTGGGTAACTAGCAGAGTTTGTCCATCATTGAAACACGACATTTCGGCGCTCACAACTCTGCCGTCCTTGTCTAGTGTTGTGACCGCCAAAACGTCATGGTTAAACGGTGGATTAACTCGTCTAGTTACCCAAGAAAATTTTATTCATTTACAATGCCGAGAAAATCTCCAGTTGAGTTGAAGATTTTTTTTTTTTTTATTTTTTTTTAAGAAAATCTTAATGGTATGAAATGTGAGCTGATGATGTGTTGACTATGAAATTATTTGCATGTATATTTTTTATTCCACAATTTTTAAATTTTTGGTATAAAAACATAGATTAATAGTTTGGAAAATCTGATGCCACACCCTTAATTTTTTAATCTTAACAAATTTAATTCCTAACAGATATTTCCTGACAATAAAATTGTATGTACCTTTTTGATAAAGTATTTACCAAATTTGATGGTAAAAATGTTGCTAGAGAACTTTTTGAAAAATTCCAATACTTTTCTAATACCTATTACTTTTTTGTTTGTTTAGTGAAAGGTAAATGCTTTAAATCAGTGAAAATATGGAAGGGTAGAGAAAGTAAAACCAGCTCTTACTGTAAACAAAAGCTGGATAAGGTGAATAAGCATAGTACAATATTCCAGTGATGATCCTTAAGTCTTATGAGTAGATGAGATGTTGAGATTGGACTAGATCACATGGTTTATTGTGCATGGTGTGGGCATTAAAATATTGTTTTATTAACGCTGCCCTCTTGCCTTTATCTATGGGAAGTGTTGGATTTACTTTCCCTATCCTAATTGTTTATATAAATTTTGCAAAATACATGAGCTATATTTAAAAATTATTTGTTAATACTGGATATGTTTGAGGATGAAACTTGACAAAATAATTTATAAGTGAACTGAATTGAACTCACATTCTTGGTTTGCAATTGTATAGCCATAAGAATACCTTTTTGGATTTTTTTAAATGTTATTTTTGTTTCGTGTATTATTTTACACCATAGTAGGTCTTTAAACTTGCATCCGCAGCCATTTGCTTCGCTATTTCAGATTCTGTCATTCCCTTAGTAAATTATATCCTCCATTTCTGCCTCAGGTGTACATTTTGATAATGGGTGAACACCATAATGATTGATCAGTATATGTGTGTGTTGACAAAGTTCTTTATATGGAAATAGTTTAGTGTGCAATATCGTATATTCCATAACAGCAGCACAGTAGTTGATTATATGGCAGCGGTGTAAATTAATGGGTTTACCCAAAATGTGGCACAAGTAGAAGGAAGAAAAGTGGGGCTTTATTGTTTCTCTTACCGAGCTTTGTGTCACTCTGGCTTGGGATTTGGGAGGTTGTGGGTTTATATCCCCATCCATATTTCAGTTTTCCATGATTTCCCAAAATCACTCCAGACAAAATCTGGGTCGTTTCCTTCAAAAATCCTCCTTTCCCTCCCAATCTTCTGGAAAGGAGGTCGTTTTCTGCTGGGTAGCTGGTCATTTGGGAATCGGGGGCACGAGGCAGCTGATGAGGCTGCCAAGTTAGCCTGCAACAAGGTCAGAGTCGACTTTGATCCGGTCCCAAAGTCAGACCTTGCCTCGGCGGCGAAGAGATTTGTTCTTGACGTTTGGCAGAGGCAGTGGCTGGAGGTAGAGCATAATAATCTCCGGCTGGTCAAACCGACCGTTCAGCCGTGGAGCAGCTCCTTCCAGCGGGCGAGGAGGGACGAGGTCCTCCTCACTCGCCTCCGTATAGGGCACTGTCCTCTGACACACAGCTTTCTTTTCCACCGGGAGGACCCACCCGAATGTGATTGTGCTTCGTTTTTAGACTTGAGGGCAGAGCGATCTGGCCCTGATTTTAAATAATGAGACCAGTAATGTGGCTAAGGTTTTAAAGTTTTTTGTATCTGTCGGCCTGATATCTAAAATTTTAGGCAGGTCGGCCTAGTTTTAAAATGGACGGCAGGCACATTTACAGCCCACCATCCATGTGCTCTGTTCTAATTTTTATTTTGTTTTAATTCATTTCACGCTGGCCTTTTTACAGCCAGCGAGATATGCAGTGTTTTTAAGTATTCTGTGAACCAGTTTGGCTCCTCTACAGCCACCCAGGTGTACAACGGTCTTAGTTCCAGGTGGCCCCTATAGGGCTACATCTTATTTTTGTGATTTATTTTATGTGCTGTCTGCATGGTCGACCCCTTTACAGTTGACAATGCAGACAGTACTTTTATTATGAATTTTAATCACAGCCTTTGCTGGTCATTGTTAGGGCGCCAATGACCTCATTGTCGACGCGCCCTAAAGCCACAAAAACAACAACTCCTTCAAAATTCAATGCCCAAAACCTTTTTCATTTCTTGCTCCCAATCCTTTTCCACCTCCAATACCCTTGATGTCAGGTCTCAAACCTACCAATTTTTTGATATCTACCGATTTTTGGGCCTGTCCTATTGAAATACCAAAATGTAACAATTTTTCAAGCTAGCAACTTTTTTGTTTGTTTTTCAGGAAATTCAGTGATCGGATATATGATAAGTAGTTACCTGTTGCATAATGTTTCCTATATCGTTCCCTACATTCTCGAAATTTTTAGGGGTTTCCCGAGCTAATTCGCTTGTGTATATATATACTAGGATTGAAATTTATTTTTTCATTTGTCTTCATCACTTAGAGAAACTTCCTCCTAGTTACTAAGTAAAAATATCTTCAAATGGAGAACCAAGTACAAGCGTGAGTGCATTAGAAAAAAAATCTAAAATTTTAAAAAATGGGAAGAACAATTTTCAGGGTGGCTACAAAAATCTTGGCTTTATATTATAGGAAGATAAAAAATTACATCAATATGAAGCCCATCTTTGAATGCAAATTGAAGCCAAAATTTTCTCTCCAACTTTTGGTGACAATTTGTAGTCCACTTGCGGCAGACGATTGCTGTCAATTTGCTGCTCAGTTTGATGTCAAAATAGTAGCAAGTTTTGGAGTGCCAACTCTGGTAGTTAAGTATAGAAATTCTTCAACAACAAATCTTGCACAGCAAATAGATTTTTTTTTTTCTTTTCACATACCGATTTTGGGTACAAATATACCAATCTTAGTGGACAGCTCTACTGATTTCGCATTTTGACGTTTGACACCACTGGTCGTAAAGCCATAAAAAAGTTTTTCTTACTGCTTTTGTCTGTTTGTTGGTGGATGACAGTTTAAGTTAGTAATTATTGATTGTGAACCCAGTTGGATGGTAAAAAATTGAACAGAGATTGTAGTTCTAGCTCCCCAAAAAAAGCTAAACAAGCCATTTATAATACTGAAAGGTGGTATGATATTGATGAAAGATTCACTATTGTCGAGATTGCCCCCGGTTCTTTGTGTAAGGCCAATTGGTTTACGCAGGTGGTGAACGGCCCCGAACCTGAGAAGCCCTCACCGCCCGAGCCACGTCCCGTACCGGGTACGGACGTCGCCGCCGAAGAGTTCCAGCCTATGCCTGTAGAGCAACCTGTGGTAACTAAGGTACAGCAAAAAAACTTTGATCTGTAATGCTGCTACATAAAATAAAGGTGTCAGACACTGTGATAATTATGAGTTATATTTTGTTGTATAGGAAATACAAGAGGCAAATGGTACCCCGGTTGTGAGCGCTCGCACGAATTCGCCGTTGGTAGACGTGGTTCAGCAACGCGAGCAGTTCCCCACGCTGACGGGACCTCCGGTAGCCGCTTCGCCACGGCGGCGACCGCAGCCACCTGCGACACCTCCGCAGATGGCACCTGTCCCACCACCACAGGTCAGTCAAACATCTGGTCGTCAGTCAGTCGACTGATATCTTCATCTCTACATACCCCTTACAACTCACGTCCTCAATTATTTGACCGAGCGTGGTGCGCGAGTGGTTAACGTTCTGGCCTCGCATTCGGGAGGACAGCGGTTCGCATCGCTGCCCAGACCTCTGGATTTTGGTTTTCCATTGTTTCCCCAAATCACTCCAGGTGAATGCCAGTATGCTTTCTTCAAAATACCATGTTCGAAATCCTTCCCGTTCCTTATCCCGCCTCTAATGACCTCAATGTCAACGAGGCGTTAAGCCATAAGTAAAAAACCCTCAATTATCTGCTTCTAATATTCTAATCTGTCTTCCTTTGCAGTTCTGTTCCATCCACTAACAAATTAACCAATTTAAAAGATCTCTCTTTTTTGTATAAGAGTCTTCCCTCTGCAAACGTTTTACAGTGGAACACACGGCCAGTTCAATAAAAAAAGTCTAGAGCTTTCAGGTGAGTCATAATATTCTCTGGCACCATTTTGAGGGACATAATTTTTCCCTTATTTTCAGTGAACTGAAATGTCACTTGCATAGTGATTGCTTGCTATGGGAGGTACTACAGAAATGATATAAAATACTGCGCAATTTGAACTGGAAATGGGGGTTGAGACTTTGTCCCTCAAAACATCCTAGAGAAGCTTGAGGGTATTCTACTAATATACAATGCCGTGAAAGGCTCTTATCTTCCATTTGGTCAGTTTGATTGGCCAGACTGGCTGGAACTACAAATTAATTTGGGGCTGCAGAATTATTTGACTGTATTTTCTTTTTTTTTTTTCCACTTGCAATTATGTGAATGGAATATGTTGAAGTAAAACAATAATTGTTTCTGCTATTATTTTGATGCCTCATACAGAAATTCTAATACATTGTATTCTACTATGTAGTGTTAAATGCTATGAAATATTTCTAAATTGAGGTTGAGGTATTGGTTAATGATCTCAGTAATTATTTGAATAGGGTCAAAACAAACTAGCTTCCACAAAGTTAATGGAAAGGAGGCAACGCATTGTTTTATGCCCTTGACGCAAATTGCAAACTATACGGCTAATTCTTCTTTGGACCAAGTTTTAGTGCAAATGTGCTTAAATAAATATATTTTTTTGTAGTTTCAGACAGTCTTCCCATAAAGTTGTTGCAAGCCAGTATGATAAAGTTGATGAAGACTCATTTCTATATCCAAGTTCACTACAAAACCACAGAAAAACATTGCGGAATTGAATATTTTAGATGGAGATATAAGGGTTATCCTTTGCTTGGCATTAGATCTGAATGGCATTAAGTACTGTAATAGTTGTTTAAAATAGTAATAGCACTGCCCTTTTTTTTTTTTTCATAGCTTCTCTTGGTCGTGAGGTCATGGGTTAAATTCCCATTCTGGACATCCTGAATTCCAGTTTTCTGGCACTACAAGCACAAGTTATGCTTGTATAGTTCTGTCGTGAAAGTGACTGCCAATTCCCTTCCTGTTGCTTGCTTATAATCCTTTCCCACTATCAACAACCCTTATTAAAATAGTCTTCCTACTCACAAGGTTTGATAAATTATAGGCAATCTTGCACATATTTTTTCTCTCTTCACCTTTGATCTTACCAGTTATCTGTCAAGCATTCTATATATCTTCTCTTTTTGTGCAAATATTTCCTTAAACTTTACTGTGCACAAACATATCCCCTTTTCCATTGAAAACAACCCTAATTAAAAAACAGTCTTTCTAACCAGAAGTAGGGTTACAACGATATATCGGTCAACCAATAATATCGGTCCAAAAATATCGACATTTTTAAATGGTCGATATGGTGATATTGATATGATGCAGTGAAATATCAAAAACTGCAAACCCCTTTGTGCCAAAAAAAATCCTGCAAATAAATGTATGTGTGAAAGGGACCACACTTGACTATGCTAAACTCTGATTTCGCTCGATAACGTCCTTTGCTACTCTGCGGTTCCACTCCATTTCATGCATATTATTCATTCCCCATTCATTTATGTTCACCGTTTTGTTGTATAATACGCTGCTTTACGTTTGCGTTCGTTAGTTCTTATTTCTCTCTTGGACGTATTACAATATTCTAAAGGAGGTAAAAAATATGAGCACCTGATCAATACAATTGCTTATTTTATCATTGTTGATAATAGACCTTTTAATGCAGCTGAAGGTAAAGGTTTTAAGTTTTAATGAAGCACTTAGCACCATTATACAAAGTCCCTTTTCATGGAACTGTTAATACAAAAATTGATGAAATTTTTTTCGAAAGTTGTGAAGGAGTTGTTGAAAAGTATGAAGCATTTTTTATTGTTACATGTAGAATAACACTGACTATTTGGAGATTATGGGACTTTTTTGCTAGAAAATTAAATTGAAATTGGTATACCAGTTGGATTAAGATATGTTCAAAATTGCTATTAATGATTTTCTCAAAGGCAGGAACCACTATCACTCAAACTAGAAATGAACTTCATAGGAAACGTTTAAGCTAACTACAGTTTTCAGGATCTGTTGACGCTTAATATTTGTAGACCTAATTTTTTTCAATAAACTACCTCAAATTTATTAAAATTTTAAACATGGCTGCATTTCAGCAATGAGAGTTGTTTAGGTGAAAATAATAGCCAACCAGTTGCATCAATTAGATTTATTTAATCTTGACTGTGATTACGACTATAGTAAAACCGTCTTCTTCAGAAGGACGTGTAGAATCACATATACACAGAAAAGAGCCAAAGAACCCCTGTCATATCGTAGCGCGATGTGGACTTATGTCATTGGTTAAAACAGTCGGTGGAAATTACCTGCCCAACATCTACATTTTGGACAAATGGACAGATGTGTTTGACAAGTATGGTTAAAATATTAAATTATAAGCTTCAAGTACATCGTCAATGACATAAGTGCACATCACACTACAATATGACAAGGGTTCTTTGGTTCTTTTCTGTGTATGTGTGATTCTACACGTCCTTCTGAAGAAGACGATTTTACGATCGTCGAAACCGCGGTCAAGGTTAAATAAATATAATTGATGCAACTGGTGGGCTATTATTTTCACCCTTACATAAAATTTATTAGTCGACTTTGATTTACATACTTTTTTCTAATTTCTAAACTAATATATACAAATATCTTAAAATATTGATATTATCGATATGGATAAATTTTACGCACGTATCTTTTTCTCTTCCCAGTCATCTTCCAAGTATTCTATATATCTTTTCTCTTTGTGCAGATATTTCCTTAAATTGTATTGTGCACAGACATAACCTGTACAGCTGAATTACTTTTCAATTTTCCGTTATTTTGTTCGACAGGTGTGTGTGACGGAACGCGTGCAGGTCGTGCAACCGCCGGCCCGGCCCGCGACGCCCCCGGTGGAGCCACCGCCTCCGGAGCCTGTCCCCGCGACTGTGCCCGTCGAGACGCCGGCTCCACCGCCGCCACCCCCTGTAAAGCCCACGGCGGCACCTCCCACACAGCCAAAGGTGAGACACAAAAGATCTAATACACCGATACACCATTGACATACAAAAAAAGAACTGTAGATGACCCGTGAAAAGAATTTATAAATAAAATACCGTAACATGAAGTTTTCAATGTTCCCCATTTCACCACTACTATAATCTTCAAAGTCCCTAACCACATAATTTGCTTTCCCTCACGGAGCTCTTCTTGTCTTGACGGCCTGCTTGAAAAACTGTTCCTGACTGCCTCTCAAGACTGCTTTTTATAGCCTCAGCTTTCCTATTGCTGAATTGCTATGGAACAACGGTGTATTGCTGCGGTGAAGCCCTATTATTTGGTAAATTACAAAAGTCCCCCCATTCCTGTAGAACACTAATTTTACTCGGATTTTCCCAAAATTTTAATATGTTATAGTTTAGTTTATTCCCAATCTTTTCAGTCCTGACAAATTTCCTCGTAATTTTTCTCGTTTAAGAGCTATTAATTCCTAAAAGTCAACTTACCTCTGACCTGTTATATTTTTGTTATAAACTGAATTTTTCTCTCCCAACTGAGCCTACTTTTATCTTCTTAGCTCTTTTATCTAAAGTTCCAATTCGATATTTTTCTTCCAATATCTTCTTAGATAAATTTTTAAAGCATAAAAAATACACCTTAACATGATCGTCATTCTCTGCTTTCTTAGTGCAAATGAATGCAACAAAATTCATTACGACTGAAAAATAATTTGAATCTTATGTCATTTACGAAAATAGTTTAGAATCAATTTAAAAAGTGCTTTCTTGTTAAGAAAATGGTTATAAAAGTTCTTTACTATACAATTATATGAGGTTTGCCCCCTACTAAATGGTTTTAGCGAGATAATGGACATATAACAAGGTTATGTTCCAAGATGATAAGTGCTTTACTATTGAAAATGATTATAAAAGTTATTCAGTATGTGCATAATATATAATAAGCCTCCTGCTGAATGGTTTAGGTAAGATAATAAATACATAACAACTATCCTCGCTATTGCAGAACTGTGTCTTGGAAAAGGTCATCAGGGAATAGTGTAAAGTGACGTGTCATTCAAACATCCTAAACGGAATTAGACTAGGACATCAGAAGAATGGCTCAATTTTACAGATAGTATTGTGGTCTTTACAAGAGATCTGGACACTGCAATCAAACAGAAGTCTTCAAGGAAATAGAGGAGCGAGCAAGATTGCAAATTTTGTTTGAGAAAATGGAATACATGAACATAAACGCAAAAGACTAGATCTCGACAATGAAGACTAAATATGGTGTTATTAAAAGAACACAGAAGTTCAAATACCTTGGTGAAATTTTGACTACCAATGTTAATGACAAGGCGGCAGTTCAATATAGGGCAAGAAAAATGGAAACGGCTTTCAGGATTTGTCAAGACATAAAACTCGACATTACCCATCAGGCAATATACAAGCACTATAGTACAGTAGTGAAACCAGAAATTTTTATAGGCATTTTGCCTCACGTAATTAGGTATTTAGCAACATGAAGCAAAATACATGTACATATCAGATAAGGGTTCCCCCTCTTTAATTACGTGCAAGCTCCCCCCTAATGAGGTTTCATGAGATTTCGCCGGAACTTTGCCTCCCCCCCATTTCACCTCAAATAATTGACACACCCTAAATGTAATTATTTAAAAATTATAATGTATTTCATGTGGTGGTGGGGGGGGAATGTTCTCACCATAATATACCGAGTGTTACAAAAAAATGTATACACACTTTTAAAGGTCATAGAGAGTTCGTTTTCACGCTTGAGAGGATGAAATTTGGTACAAACGTAGTGTGATGTTTGCTCAATAGGTGGCAGCAAGCTAGGGCCGTGACGCGGGCAGCGGTGCTTAACTGATATCAACATGGCGGAAGTAAGGTTGAACTTTGAAGAGCGTAAGCAATTGTTGAAGTGGTACTGGAAATTTGAGAATGTGGCTGCTGTCCAGAGACAGTGGAGACGTGAGTTTGGTACAGATCCACCTACACGGTTAACAATTACCCGTATACGTGACAAATTCGAGCTGCATGGAACAGTGTGTGATGTACACAAAGGCCGATCAGGGCGACCTCGCACAGCTACGAGTGACGAGTCCTCGGCTGCGGTGCTGGAACGCTTTCAGCAGTCGCAATGTGCGCGTGAGAGTGGTGTAAGTCATGTCAGCGTGCTACGCATTCTGAAGAAAGGCAAGTTTAAAGTGTACATTCCCAGACTGGTGCAACAGTTAAAAGACGACGACTCGGGTCGTAGGTTACAATTTTGTGAATGGGACATGGTTAACAATGTTCCGGGATTTGTGGGGAATGTGGTTTGGTCAGATGAAACACAGTTCAAGCTCAATGGAACTGTCAACAGACACAATTGTGTGTACTGGGCTGACAATAATCCCCACATCACAGTGGAAACGGCTGTGAATTTGCCTGGTGTAAATGTGTGGTGCGGATTGACTCGTAGGGGACTCATTGGTCCTTTCTGTTATGAAGGTACTTTAACCGGTGAACTTTATCTGAGAATGCTTAACGATTCAATTTTACCTGCCATTCATGAACTGTACAGTAATGAGAGGATTTATTGGCAACAAGATGGCGCCCCTGTGCGCTACCATAGGGATTTAAGAGCATACCTTGATCTACATTTTCCAGAGAATTGGATAGGACGCAGGGGTTCAATCGAGTTTCCTGCGCGTTCTCCAGATCTAACACCGTTGGACTTTTACTTATGGGGATCAGTGAAAGACCAGGTGTACAGAAGAAAACCAGATAACCTGAACGAACTTTGGGATGAGATTAGAACAGTGTGCGCAGATATTCCACTGGAAACTTTAGCGGTAGTTACCGAATCAGTCGCAACCCGTGTTCAGAAATGCATTGATGCAGAAGGCCATCACTTTGAACACTTAACATAAACATTTACCCCAGAAAGTGTATTGGAAACTTCAAACAGACTTATAATCTTACTTTCAGGCTAATAAACATTTTGTATGAAAATGTTTCCATATGTTTTTTCTCCTGAAGTGTGTATACATTTTTCTGTAACACTCGGTATAATCTCGGGTAATTAATTATAAAAGAATTTGAATATTTTAGGTTTTCAGTTATTTAATTAGCAGAAGTGTGATAGGGATTCAGTTTCCTACTGCTATCATCAAAACACTGTGTTAACTAGAGTTTGTTTCCTTAGTGTTTCTAAAATCTGACGAACTTCTTTATTGTGCGTCAGACCTAAGTGCAAAATTCATTTTCGAACTTGATGTTTTGTAGTAGCAGTTGTACAAACCAAGTAGATTTCATTGTGAATATGGAACAAAAATAAACTGTTTTAGTATTTTATCCTAATTTTTGTGAACGAGTGACGGAACCATTTGTGTGGCAGGTCGTCCTGGGTCCTCCGGCGGTTCCGGCCAGCGCGGAACCCAAACTGCCTCCCGCGGTGACTCCCGCACCGCCGCCTCCGGCTACTGCCACCAAAAAGCAGGGCCCGCCTCCTCAGGTAAACTAAACCATGTCGTCATACTAACTAGCAAACCCCATAACTCTGCAAAAACTCGGAACTAAAGAAACTTGATTTTTGAGAAACGTGATATATATAACATCAATGATTATTAAAAAAAATGCATGTAATCAAAAACATTTGACAGGAACTTTGTTAGAGATAAAGATAATTTTTTTGTTCGTTCATGTAAACTTTTTCTTCTAGGAGTTATGAGGTTTGCTAATTGGTATGACGATATTTTTCATTTCTGATTATCACAGCTATATTGCCTTGAAATGCAATTGAAGGTTTCCACGTCCGGAATAAAGTTTCCTTGCTGCTGTGTTCCGATATTAATTGTGCTTAGTGCATGTGAAACACAGCTAAGTATTTATTTTTTTCGTTCTCTAGGTGGAGCCATGACTGAATTTTTTAAATTCGGGTTTAAAAAAATCAACTTGGCTCTGTCCAGTGAACCCAGAAAACTTTGATGACAACTGTATAAGTCTGTGCAATCGCATGTAAGTGTTTTTAGTTCATGCAATAAGGGATTTTAAAAAAAATGAAGAAAACTTTATGCTACTGCATGTACTAACTTGGAGACCATCAGACGTGTTCAGAACGGATTTCGATCCCCCGAGTATATGTTGAAGGGAATAACTCCATATGTCTCTGTTAGAATTATTTCTTCAAAATGAGACCTACATATCGAGAAATTAACGCGCAAACATTTGTAAATATGTGTTTAAATATTATAATTTTAACATATTGTTTAGTAGTTTCAGCGTGGCGTATCGGTAGCGCTCTTGCTCCACATTTTGCGAACCCGGGTTCAAATCCTCATGCTGGCAAATATTTTTATTTCTTTTTTTATATGCAGTAATCATTGAGCATTGATTTTATTTCATTTAAAATTCATTTACGAATTTTTATTATGCGAAATAACTATTAAAACATTATTTACAATAATATAATTACTTACAGTAATATAATTACTTACAATAGATAAAATAACCAATTTTTATTACAATGCTACGACCATAAAAGAGATATTCTGTTAAAGTTCCATTTCCTCTGTAGAACATGAAATATACCTGTTTCATAAAAAAGAAAAAAAAAAATCAACAATAAACAATGAAATAATGATTATATATAAAAAAAGTTGGGACTGTATATTCTGTAATATTTTGTTTTAAAAGTTATTTCACATAATAAAAATTCGTAAATGAAATAAAATCAATGCTTAATGATTTCTGCATATAAAAAAAGAAATAAAAATATTTTCCAGTATGGGGATTTGAACACGGGTTCGCAAAATGCTAAGCAAGCACGCTACCGATACGCCACGCTGAAACTGCAAAACAGTACACTAAAATTATAAAATTTAAACAATATTCACAAATTTTTGCGCGTTAATGTCTCATTACCTAGGACTCATTTTGAAGAAATTATTATAATACAGACATATGGAGTTATTACCCTTCAACATATACTCGGGGGATCGAAATCTGTTTGGAACAGGTCTGATGGTTCCCAAGTAAGAATTTTTCAACCAAAGTACCACATTGTTTATTAGGGCAAAGGTATTTGAAACTTTATTGCTTTTGAACCTGAATAAGTAATTACAGTTTAAATTTTTAATCAAGAAATATGCTGATCTTATGTCCATTTTTGTACCTACTAGGCTGGGCATTGTACTAAGAAAACAAATTTATGTGGAAAAAAAGTTTTGAATGAAGAAAATAATGTTGTAAGTAGAAATAAGTAATTTGTTGGTTGTTCTGAGCATGGCGGTTGAGCCGTAAAGCTTTCGGCTGTCATTCAGGAGGATGCAGGTTTGAATCCCGTCCGGCCTTCCCGATTTGGATTGTCTATGGTTTCCCCAAATAACTCTAGGCGAATGCCAGGATGGCTCCTTCAAAAGGCCATGGCTGAATTCATTCCTGTTCCTTGCCCCAAGTAATTTACCACCTGTAATGACCTCGATATTGACAAGGTTTAAAGGCGGGGAGGGGGGATAGTTCTCCAGGTGAAGCCAATTTTTTAAAATTTAGTTTTCAAAAATTCAGTGCAGCTGCATCCAGAAACCAAGAAAATGGAATTCTATATAATCACATGTAATTGTATCGCTTCATGCAACAAGGGACATACATATATATATATATATATATATATATAATAACAATGAGCAGGAAAAAGCTTTAAGGCAATAAAATTAAGGAAGGATAGGGAAATATGACCCAACACTTACCTCAGATGAAGGCGGCTGGGACGACGAACAAAAAACAAACACGAGAAGCGCAATATTTCGGCCTACAGCAGCCTTAAACATGCAGAAGGTGAAGCACCAGGCGGCGTCACATGTGTACACATAGACGGCCAACTTCTCTTGTGTTTGTTTTTTGTTCGTCGTCCCAGCCGCCTTCATCTGTGGTAAGTGTTGGGTCATATTTCCCTATCCTTCCTTAATTTTATATATATATATAACAATGAAAAAAAGACGCTAAGTAGCGGAAAGGAATCAAATTAGGATAGGGAAATGAGCCACCACCTACCTTTAGATGATGGATGTGGGGCGCGAACACACAGAACAGACACAAACACAAATAATAAAGAAATTTTCGGGAAAAAACCCCTTCGTCAACAAGAGAACATTATGGGAGGTGGGTGCAGCCGGAGATTGCCTCACAGAAAGACCATCGGTCGAGAAAATGGTGGGGGTAAATTCAAACATCGGAAAAGTAGAGGGGCAGTGAATCAGAGCTCACACTTGAGCAAAAATAAATATCCAAACTAATTTCTGGTTGGTGGTAAGATCAAAATATATATTGAAAAAAAATATATAGTAATACCCCGCTTTACGCGAGGGATACGTTCCGCAAAAAATCGCGTTAAGTGAAATTCGCGTATATCGGGGTTTACAATTAAACAGAGTCAAAAGTTAATGCAAAAAAAAAAAAAAAAAAAAAAAAAAAATACAAATCATTGGAATCAATCTCTTTAATTCTAAGAACACTTTATGCAGTATTACATGTTTTTTTTAAACGGAAAAATACATCTTTTGTCCTTTGGGTAGCATTTCTTTTACATTCTTGTAAAATACGTTCACCCAACGCTGTTTTTAATTGTTTGACACATGGTCCAAACACGGTCATCATCACTATCTACGCTATGCAATATGTCCAAACCTGAATAAATTTTTGAACGAATATTTTGTATTCCGCTTGAAGATAAAATTCTCTCTTCTACTTTTCCTTCCTCATCGTTTATGAAATTATTCTGTAACTCGATCAGATCTTCATTGCTGAGAGGTTCGTCGTGAGTTGCTACAAGTTCTTCAAGATCTTCTACCGCGACATCTTCAAGTTCTGACCACTCAATCATTGCAGCAATGTCTTCTAGCACTTGTCTGTGCATTTGGACAATTCTTCTAGGTGCTTCCACTACATCTGGCCAAAGATTACGCCACACCCTGGTCATACAACTCTTTTTAACTTCGTTCCAAGACTCGTCTTCGTTGTGAATATCCTTCAGGATGTTGTATGACTTCCACCGCTCTCCAATAGACTGTCTTCCTTCCCCGTCTGTTTCATGAATTAGTTGGCTAAAAGTGCGGCGATGGTAATAAGCTTTGAAGTTTGCTTTTGCTCCCTGGTCCATAGGTTGTAATATTGACGTAGTGTTTGGTGGAAGGAACATCACGTACACTTTTAAGTCTCTCGGCGTATCAAGTGAGGTTGGATGTCCTGGGGCATTGTCTAAGAGTAATATAACTTTACGTTCAAGCCCATTTCTGTCACAGTAGGATTTTACTGACTGGCAAAAACTATTAGAATACCAATCTTGAAAAACTTCCTGTGTAACTCGCGCCTTTCTGTTGGACCGCCCACGACTGGTAGGCTTATCTCGTCTGTACCTCGCATTGCACGATGTGTTTCTGAATGGTAAACCAGTAAAGGTTTCAGTTTGAAATCACCAGTGGCATTACCACCCAGCAGAGTGTTAGTCAATCTTTCACAGCTTTGAAACCGCTGGCTTGACGTTCTTCTTTAGAAATGAATGTTCAAGATGGCATATTTTTCTCACTAAAGCCCGGTCTAATCATCATTGAAGATGAGACAAACAGGAATTTTTTCCCGTGCTACGAAATCTTGAAACTTGTCTGGAAACTCAGTTGCAGCTTGAGTGTCCGCACTGGCGGCCTCACCTGTTATCTGGATATTGTGAAGATTGGAGCACTGCTTGGACCGATGAAACCAGCCTCTGCTGGCAGCAAAAGTCGGAGTGGAAGTCACCTTCTTCTGTCTTTAACATCTCATACAAAGATTTTGCTTTTGTGCATATATCATCTTGAGTCAGTGGTGTGTTCTTCTTATTTAAATCTTCGATCCAGACTGCTAGCAACTTCTCCATTCTTTCTAGGATAGAAGATCTCGAACAAGAAGTTTTGTTGCTCTTATAAGTGTTGAACTTTCGCTGGAAAGTTAAATTTTTTACCGATTTTTAAAAATTGTTGTCACAGTCGATTCTGACAGACCAAAATCTCTGCCAACAATTGTTGCGTTTCCTCCATTTTCCGCTCTTCTTTTCACCTTCATCTTCAATTCCAAAGTTACGCTTTTACGCTCTTTTTTCTTCGTAGGCGGCATTTTTAACGTAGTGTTAAATTATGTATCTCCACCAAACGTTAAAACACGACTGCCAGCCGAGATAAACAAATGGAACAAACGAAACAAACGAGGGAATTCCCATAGAACAAAGTCGTAGGACAGGGAATCCTCAATTCTTCGATCAGAATGGTCGGAGAGAGAGGGGATTACCGCGACCAAAGAGAAGGCAACGACTACATTATGGACATACATACTCTTAAGTAAGCATTTCGCGTAATACGAGGCATTTTAACGCGAAATTTGAAATTCGCGTTAAAGCGAAACCGCGCATAACGCGGTCGCGTAAAGCGGGGTATTACTGTATAAAATATTATTCAAAAATATATATATATATAATATTCTACTTCATTGTTTTCAATCAAACTTTCACAGAATGTTCATAAGGGCAAGGTGAATTTGAAATTGTTTTTTAGGCTTGAATAATTGTTTTAAATTTTTAATCAAAAAAGACTCTCTACTAGGTCTCTTATTGCATGTATTGGGGTGGGTAGCTTAGTAAGAAAACAAATTGTACAAGGAAGGGCTGCTAGATTTGTTTCTGGAAATTATCGCAGAACACAATCAGTAACAGATACGATAAAAGAGCTGGAATGGGATTCATTGGAAGACAGGAGGAGGGTGAAGAGGGTCGTGGGAGTGTACAAGGTGTATACTGGCGATGAGGCATGGAAAGATATTGGTGTAAGAATGAAAAGTAATGCATGGAAGGGAAAAGATGACCATGACCACAAGCTGGCACTCGATTTCAGGCACAAGGGTGTGGGGAGATTCTATTTTTTAGGTAAGGGTGTCAGGGATTGGAATGAGTTACCAAGAGAAATGATGAATAATTTACCGAAAACTTTGAAAGAATTTAAAGATAAAATTTGTAGAAGGCAAATGTAGGTGAGTGCAGAAAAGGGGAAAGATGGGTGTGAAGGGAAATTGCCACTGGAGCCTGTGCTATATTGCAATTTTTTTAAAAAAAATCACGTTGAAAAAATGGTTGTATTAAGAAAACATTGTTGCAAGTACAAATAAGTATTTTATTGGTTATCTTTTGAATTTGTGCAACGGTAACATTGATTGTTTTAGAATTGCTAGCTTAAGTTTAAACATAGCCCAAACAACATTTTCTGGTATGAGATATAAACAGTTGTATAATAAAAATAATCCCTTAACAAAAATGTGCAAGCTTGCTAACTACCACAGTAGTGTTCAACTTGGAATAATATCGTTAAACCAAAACAGTTTGTTACGTTTTTGTATCTTGAGATATGAATCAACAAGTAACAGTTAATTTTAATCAGGAATTTTTTGACTTAGTAGCTTGTATTACTACATTGTAAAAGTTTATAAGTCTAGTGATAGTAGACTATAAACCATTTTTCTTTATTAAATAGTTTAGTATGATATTTAAGCATTGTACACCATTCATTGTAAAGTTGTACAACAAGTAACTAAATTGTTGGGCCAGTTGATGAGTTAAGAAAGATGTTTGTCTGAGATCTATGGTTGTAGTTTTCTCAAGTCAATTTTAGATTGCTTTAGAGAGGGATTTTTCCAGAGGGTTTGTCTTCTTAGTTTGACGTGTTCCCTTCCGCGTTTTCTTAATAAAAAGCTCGCAATTCCGCCGATAAAAATGTAAGCATTACCAGTTTCAGGGGTGCCGAAGTGATAAACTGTATATTCCAAAGTACGTCTTTTTTCATATTCCTATCTAGTATCTAGAATTTCTCTTGAAATATCGGGGCCACTATCCTCTGAAGTCCAGCATGTCTCCAGCTTTTACTAGAAATTTCTTTAGGGGTTTAGAGCTATGTAGGATTATATTGGTTAGTTATATATTTTTTTTGTACTTTATTTTTATCTGACAAATTGCAAGATACTGTGCCCTGTAATCAGATAGGATTGCTCAGTTTTATTTTAACAAATAATTTTATTTCAACGAGGGAAAGCAACATTTTGCACAAAGTGATTTTTATTTTACCCTCCACAGTTACAGCTTTCATAATGTAGGGCAACCCTCGTTAGGTCCTTTGTTTCCCTTCACTATGATGGTATGTGCAGAATTTAGCAGTGTTGCTTTTAATATTGTGGTTGCAAAACATGTTTACATTTACCTGTCAGAAATAGAATGAGTCTTGAACAGGTATCATTAGATTCCACATGAAATGAAAAGATTAAGCAGCAATGGTTTCATTTGTCATCTGTGGTGCAAACTGCTTGTTTCCCCCCTAATTTTCTAGTTATTATTTGTGAATCATTAACACAGCTTTGGTAGTTTTTAATTTTGTTTCCAATGCCTTACACTCACTATAACAATCTAATGGTTGCTGCGCAAATCATACATTAAAATTTTTCTTGAAGCAGTTGTTTTTTGGTAAACATTCTCCATATTGTCTTAATTTCAAGTCTTCCATCTTAATGTTTAACAATAGTCCCTGTATATTGGCTAGATTCCATAGGAAAACTAATTATACGCAAAAGCATTTTCATATTAGTCTAAGTAATGTTTGTACTTCTCCTGCTTTGTCCCGTATATCCTATTGCAAAATACTCATTTTTTTGAGATTACTGATCCTTTTCAGGCATATTAACCCTTTGACTGCTGTTGACGAGTTTACTCGTCATGCTTGCCTGTTGCCCCCGTGTGCTAATGACGAGTTTAGTCGCATCTGCCTACCGCTATCTGAGTGCTGATGACGAATATACACGAGTCGTAAAGCGGAATTCACGCCCCATTTCTCAATAGCCTTTCACAGTTATGGTCACTAGTTTATCGTCCGAATATTTGTCTGTTGTGAGCCTAGGCTTTGCTCTACAGTTCACTGTTCAACGAAAATTACATCAGTCTTCTTTGTGTCGTGTATTTTATAAAGAAAATGGCAAGACGTCGTGGGTGCATTGAGGAAGAATTTGTGGAGATTCTTATGAGGAGCGACACTGAGGATGAACTACTTGATTTTGACGGAAGTGATAGCTTTTCCACAGAATCGGAAAGCTGTAGTCGTAAACCATACTCGTCAGCAGGGGTGACAATGCAGTCTCATGTTTCAACAAGAGATGTTAGTTGTTCTGAATCTGAAGAATCAGAAAGTGATAGTGAAACGCCTACAAAGAAATTACGTCTTGGTGATAAATCTGAATGGAAAGAAAGTAATTTTCGTCCAGTTAGTCACACATTTGATGATACGCTATCGGGATATGTGTGTCAAATATTCTGTAAGTTTTCATGTTATTTTTTACAGAAGAACTGATGAAATATATAGCTGATGAAAAGAATCGGTTTTATATAACCACTGTGTAGAATACTCCAGAATCAGTGCATTCTCGAATATCAAAGTGGAAAGATACTGGATATGATGAAATATTGTTTCATAGCTATTTGTCTTCTGACGCCTCATGTGAAAAAAATTGAAAATTGACCAGAGATGTTCTAAATACTCCAGTTTTTAGTGAACTTATGTAGAGATACCGCATTTTGTTACTCTGGTGAGGTTTCGTGAGATTTCGCCGGAACACCCCCCCCCCCCCCCCATTTCACCTCACATAATTAATGGACAGACACTTAACAGCTTTGAAATGTTTAAAAATCTGTTGAGTACTTATGAACAAATTTCATCAAAGAAACAGAATTACGTATAATCAGGTAATTACAAAGCGCAGCAAACATTCAGTCAACATCGAGATATTTTGGGAATTTACATCTACAAAGATATTCCGCAAGCCAAATTTCAGTTTGTGAGGGAGGCTGCTTGTACAATTATCATTTTCAGGTGTCTTTTTATATTCGTGAATAGCGCGAGGAAAAATAGGATGCCTTTAACTATCTGTATGAGTTCGAATATCTCTAATTTTACAGTCGTGGTCTGAACGCGGTACGTAAGTGCGGAAGTACGAATCTACGTTCTTTAAATTTCAACAATAACACTCTAATACAGTAAGGAACCTATGGAAAATTGAAGTTGATATAAACGAGTATGCAAGAAAGAACAGTAAACTATTAAGGTAAATTTAAGAATCACGATGCTTTCGACATAAGCTGCAAAAATCTAGTAAAAACTAAAAGCAAGATGTAATTATTAGTGACGAAAAATAGGATTAATGATTGTTTGGTTCTGCAGTAATTTATTTGCATAGAAACTATGTAGTGGGAGTATTTATTGTGTATCAGCCGTGAGAGGTTACGCCAGGAATGTTCAGCACTGGGCGGGTGGGACAGCGCGGGCCGTTCCGTCCCCAGGAATAATCACTTAGCACAGGTAGCCGGCCTCAGCGCGGCAGGTAGACGATCCGCTGTCAGCAGTCAAAGGAAAGGGTTAATGAGATGGAACTGCCTCATTCGAAGTGTCTGATTTAAAGTAAACAATGCCACCTACCTTAAAATGTGAGCCACCATCTTGTCAGACACTTCCATAGACTTGAGAGGCTCTGGCCCCGCATTCGAGAGGACAAGGGTTTGAATCCCCATCCTGGTATCCAGATTTGGGTTTTCCGTGGTTTCCCCAAATCACTCCCGGCAAATGCCTTCAAAAGGCAATGACCAAATTACTTCCTGTTTCCTGTTGCAGTCCCTACCCACCCCTAATGCCCTTTACATCGATAAGGCATAAAGCCATACAAAAAAAAAATTGACTACAGAAGGTCCTTTTCTGCATAAACTCCTTCTAAAATGTAACTTCAATCTTTAACTCAAAACCACCAAAATATTGACTTCAGCCCTTTCTTGCGTGACCCAATAAAAATGTGATTTCCGTTTAGAAAACCCAAGAAGTTTGGTTGAAACACTGGCAATTAATATTGGAACATAACGTTGTTAAGAACGTGGAAACTATATATTGCTATCAACGCGCCAGGGCTGTCTTATGGATACAGCCTGTTGATAAGTTTGTGATCTGTTTATTTCAGGTGGACGTGCCCGCGTTCCCTCCCAAGGACGCAGCCAAAGTGGTCCGCGTGGGAACGGGCCCGCCTCCCGGCTCGAAGACGGATGCGCCCCCGCGGGCCGGGGGCAAGCCGCCCGCTCGCAAGGAAGCCCAGGCTCCCGCGTCCGCTATCCCGGTGCACAGGTGAGTGCATTCGTCGTCCCTGGCTGGTGGGTGAGTGGTAACACTCTGGCCTCTCATTCAGGACAATCTAGATTTCCATTTTCCATAACCACTCTAGCCAAATACTGGGATTGCTCCTTCAAAAGGCCATAGCCTAATTTCTTCCTGTTCCTTTATTCCCCATTTTGTCCTAGTCTTTCCCCATCTCTAATAAATCTGTAAAAAAAAAATTCCTTGCTAGTACAACCTTACTGAGCCTGTGTGTGTGGCGGGGGGGGGGGGGGAGTAGGGGGGTTATTAGACTATCCAAAACTGTGGGAACATATTAACAAAAACTATTAAATAACAGACATGAACATACATAAAAATATTGTTATCCAGCATGTTTTATTTTTTGTGAGCTGTGTACCTACTACAGCAGAACTCCAATTATCTGAATCAGTTGGGACCGGACCCCATTCAGAAAATTGGATTTTTTCTGAAAAAGGGTGAATTTTAATTAATTACGGTATGTATGTTGAAAATGGAAGGGAAAAAAACTATTTTTGAAGACAAAGAGCTTTTAAGTAATTAAATGAAAAGACAACACTTTTACATATTAAGCATACTTACAAGTGCTGTACATGAGTACAGTATGTATGCTCTGTATTGTAAATAAGTCATTGCCTGCTGAACATCTCTGTCGTAGTAAGCTGTTTGACTGTATTCATCCGCTTGACAGTGAGAAGTTGCAAGTGGTCACACTCGGGCTGACGCTCTATCCATTTCAACGCAGTTTCAAGGCCGGCAAATGCTCGACTAGCTGATGCTTCAACTTCTACGTTAAGGTCATCCTCTTCCTCGACACTTTCTTCTCTCACACTTTCAATAAGTTCATCATCATTTAGCATTTCATTCCCACAGTCTGACGAATCTCACACCACTCATTCTCCTATATCTTCAGCACTAACTTCTGAACATCTTGGAATTTTCATAAAGAATGTTTCTGAATTCCTCAAGTGACACGTCATTCCCATCTTCTCCTGTCTGTTCCCTTTCCTTTCCTTGAGTTTCTTTTTCCTTTTTCTCCTTTTCCTTCTCTTCTTCGGTTGATATACCTTTCAACTTGTTCCACGCACGTCTTAATTTGACTGCCTTAAGTGATTCAGATAATCGGTGATTTGGATAGTCAGAGTTCGGATAGTTGGAGTTATACTGTACTCCCATTTTGTCCACGTCGTGTTCTTCTGTTGATGAAAGGTGTAACCCCCAAAAAATTTTTCTTGTGCATATTGTGCTGCTGATTTTTAAATAAGAACCGTAAATGTTAGGAGGCAATAGTACACATCACTACAACAAAAAAAACTTTTATTAAACACAAACTTTGAGTCAGTAGCAAGTGACATACTTCTATGACAGTGCATGCCTCTGCCATTCAGTGTAAACAATTGTATCTCAGCACATATAGGACCAACCAGAACTGTTGGGCAGAAGCATGCATTGTTGTACGGATGTCTCATACGGGCACCTGCTATTAACTCTCAAAAGTATGTTTTTGTGGCCCAATGTTTACTTAACATTTTTGTTGTTTTAATGTATTCTATCACTTCTTCAAATAGTTGATACTTTTTTTAACATCCTGGAAATGGTATAAAAAAATTAGGAGCTGGTTGGCAATGGATTCATAAAAAAGGAATGTTATGAAATTTTTGGGGTTGAACCTTCAACAGTTGATCAAGACAATTGACAGGTTGGGAACTAAATAGGCAATGTTCAGTGGTTTGTGCGTGTGTGTGTGTGTGTGTGTGGGGGGGGGGGGGGAATTTCAAAATAGGGGGCCTCACATTGGAGAAAACGTGGGTTCGAAACCTTGTCTGGCCATCCAGATTTGGGTTTTCTATGCTTCCCAAAATAACTCCACGTTCATTCAGAAGCCCATGGCCAAATTCCTTTCTGTTCCTTGCCCCCCGGTCTTTTCCCGCCTCTGATGATGTCGTCTAGGTGTAAAGCAATAGCAAAATACCAAAATGAATGAGATTTCAAGTAGAAAAAAGGTCACAAAACAATTAGTATGGTCAAATTAAAAAAAAAAAACACCTTAGTTATTTAACAACCAACTTGTGACTGGTATCGTGTGCTTCATACATTAATCTGTTGACTAATCAGAATAACAGGAAATTGATCCTGAGCTTTCTGTTGTGATAATTATACTTGTTATGTTTTCAGATTCCGGGCTAATCTATCCCCCCCCCTCCCCTGTGCTTTAATTTCTGTTTCCATTTTATTGTTTTACTATAAATATTTTAACTAACACTTTTTTTATGTGCATATATTTTTCACCTTACCTGCTCTCTTATATTGCACCTATTTTGAAATTCTCTCCTTAACTTTCACTGTGCGTTGGGTAGTCACTTGTTCTGGGCATTTGAAGTTCTACTTGTACAGGTTCCATCTAGCCTTGTATTTGGGAGGACACCAATTTGATTCCCCATCTGTGCATGCAGATTTTGGTTTTCCATGGTTTCTCCAGGATTGTTCTTTCCAAAGGCTATTGCTGTATTCCTTCCTATTTCTTGCTTCCAGTCTTTTTCTGCCTTTAATAGACTCCATCGACATGAAAGCAAACCAACATCCTTGATTACAAGAAGTTGGTCTTAACACATTTCACAAATTGGGGGGGGGTCTATTCTTGAATCAAATGGGGACTACTTCAAAGAATGCCACCAAGCCGATAGCTCTAAAACCAGCCGGGAAATATGAAGGAAGGTCGGGTAGTTTTGGGTCAGACCTCGTATTCTAGTTCTGGGACCGTACCCAGAACACCGTCGTGGGCGTATGTTAATGCACACTTAAATTTGATTGGAAGCTATCAGTTGCTCTAGTGGTTTGAGCTGCAACGTAGTGTTGCATTGTGAGTTGGCAGCAGAGCCTACTATCCAGTTTGAAAGTGTCTCAAGTAGTGTTGCAAACTGAAAAGCCACATAGGGCTACGTGGGGGAGGAGAGGGGGTTCACAGGAGGTTAACAAGTATACGAATATAAGGAAAGCCCAATTAGTAATAAAAAGAGTAAAAAAACCGGGGATAAATTTTAAATTCCTAATTTTTTAAAAAGATCTGTTGGTAATTTTGTAGGGCTGGCAGCATTATTTCAAACAATGGGGAATGGGGATTCCTTCTGGCACAACCTAGTCTCTTCGGGAAATCCCCGTTCATAAAGAAAATTTCAGTTAATTTTGCCAATATTTTCATAATTTTTTTTCCTACTGAACCAGAAAAATATAGTAGATTTTAAACTAAGATAAGTACTTAGAATAAACTCTAAAACAGTCATTTTAAACGATAACTGCCTTACAAATTTGAGATTTAATAGTTGTGAAAAAAAAAAACGTGTTCCAGAAAAAAAACATGTTTTTTTTTTCAAAGTTTTTTTCATGTTTTTTTTTTCAAGCCAGAAAAAAAACCGTTTTTTTACAACACTAGTCTCAAGTGTAGATTTCTGTACCAATTGATCTTGCACATAGTTTTTTTTTAGGGCACGTATCACTATAAACTGTTCTAGGCACTAGCAAACCCCCTTGACAAAAAACTGCGACCTTTTTTTTAGCTTCACTACTGGCAACAATGGGCAACAATGAGCAATATTCACCATTGTGTGTGGTATAGGCATGAGATAGCGAGTCCGCCATTACAGAAATCTTGTTGCAAACCGTCCACGATCAACTGGTGAACCCCTGAGGGTTCGTGTACCCTACTTTGAGAAATGCGAATCTACACATACGAAGCCATCAGAATACAGAACCGTAATTTAATGAGGCTAAAATCGTGGTACCTCTTTGTCACCTTTTGTAATGACTAGTCTGTTTATTCTGTGTTAAATAATATCTTTCTGTCTCTGTACTTTACATCTACTCTCTCAACCTGGAACATCCCGTCCCATTTGCTGTTAACCCTGTCCAAAAAATTCTGCGTAGGAGAAGAAAGGCACGGGAAGCTTATTTTAGAAATAATGCAGGGGTGTCCATTAATAATGTGAGCGCAAATGAGGGGAGGGGGGGAGGTTCCACAGAAAACTTATGTCAACATTTCAAATTTCAAGAACAGTAGATATATATATGTATATATATAAAAGTCTTCGGGATTACATTGTTGATGTCAAGAGAAAAAGGGAAGGGGGTGTCCCTAGCGTTGCAAATTGAAAAAAAAAGTTTTTTTTTCTTTTTCAGCTTTGTGAAAAAAAACCTAGTGCACTGGTTTTTTTTTCTAAATTTGTTTTTTTTCTTCAGAAATTGAGAAATTTTATAAATTATAGTTTTATTTATGGAACTTACATTTTACATGTGTGTTTTAAATCTTACTGAATCATATAATGTCTTACATAATGATTGATGACTGTATCTATATAGGTAACATAATTTTATTCATCCCCTACATCAGTACCACATTCACTAGTATCAGCACTACCAACACTAGTTCAGTCGGTGTCGGAATTTTCTGTTTCTTCTTATGGTTCCTCAATATCCTTAACTTCAGAAGTAGTTACATTTTCTTTTGCTGGTTGTTCTTGTATTTTACACAAAAGATTTTGAGATTGCAATTTTAAATTGTGAGCAAAGTACACACTGTGCATAAAGACTGCACTGATAATTCTGTATTACGGTCTTTTATGTTTGAATTTAAATCGATTATCACACAAAATAGGAGTTTTATTATGTCATAATTAGTGACAATTTAATGACTCGGTATCAATATACACTGAGAGTCTAACAAGTATACGAATATAAGGAAAGCACGATAAGTGATAAAAAGAGGCATAAAAACCGTAGATAAATTTAAAATCCCTAATTTTTTGAAACGATCCATAGGTCTACAGATAAATCCGTTGGGTTGGCAGCATTACTTCAAATAGTGAGTATCAATCCAAGCAACGGGGAATGGGGATTCCTTCTCGTGCAACCAACCCTCTTCGGGAAGTCCCCATTTGTGAAAGAAAACTTCAATGTTGCCAATATTTTCGTAATTTTCTTTTCCACAGAACCAGGAAAGTACAGTAGATTTAAAAATTAAGATAAGTACTTAGAATAAACTCTAAAACAGTCATATTAAACGATAAATGACTTACAAATTTGAGATTTAGTGGTTATGAAAAAAACATATCCCAGAAGAAAGAAAAAAAAAAAACGTGTTTCTTTTTTCCCCCCAAGGAAGAAAAAAAAAATCTGTTTTTACAACACTAGGTGTCCCTCACCACATATCTCGCCAAACGCTTACACCAAAAAAGGGGGGTCCAACAGCTCGTGTAATGGATGCCCTCTACATAAAATTTTGAAAATAGGATAGCAAAAATAACCCATCGTTTATCACAGATGAAAGGTGGTCCATATGAACACAAAAAGTGACAGGTAATTTTCCCTATCTTGTTTTAATTGGCTAAAGGCAGTTTCACTGTCATTATCCAACGTGTAAAATTTTGGTTTAAAGGCTTAGTACCCAGTTATCAGTGAGTTTGACACGACCGTGTACTCAGGGACGGGCCTGCCGCGGCGGTCCGCGCCCCTAAAGGCGGGGAGCTGCCCTCGGCAGTGTCGCGCCCCCCGCCACCCGTACGTCCGGCGTCGCGGTCGCCCACGCCTCCTGCACCGCCTGCCGTCGCGCCACCCGAGGAGCCTCCTCGCCACAACGGCGAGCTGCCCGAGCCGCCACCGCCCCACACCGATGGTGAGTACCCTAGCATGTTACGCTGCAAAGCTAAACATCTTACTAAGATGACTCACCAAAAGCAGGCACTTGATATCAGCCATACAAGTGTGGGTAAAATTTTCTTTTGTCGGGATAAATTACTAATGGAAGTGATTAATAATTTACCAAAAAAAATTAAAATTGATAAGGGTCAAAACAGATAGGTTGGGAAATTTAACTCAAAAAGAATTCATATATATTATTTGTATTGGCTATTTTTTGTCGCAAGCTCCCTTGATAAAGAAATGAAATGTATGAGTGAGGCATCATTTTGAAGCTTAAAGTCTCCATTTTGATCACACCATATTTTAAGAAAGGACTTTTTCAGAATTTAAGTCTTAAAGGGCAAAAAAAGGCAATATTTGTAAAATAGTTTTTTTTGTACCAAAAACTTCTTATCTCCCTGTGTTCCTATTTGAAATCGATAAATGAAGCATCATTTTAAAGATTAAGATCTCCGCTTTGGTGACATAATTAATTAAGACAAGATTTTTTCGCAATTCAACCCTTAAAGGGCAGAAGTATCAGTATTTCTGCAATGCATTTTTGTGTCATCAGCCATGTATATAACTGATTTAGATAAATAAGGAGTCATTTTAAAGATTAAGGACTCCATTGTGATCACATTATATTTTAAGAAATGACTTTTTTTGGAATTTGATCCTTAAAGGGCAAAAGTAATAACTGTGAAAGTGGCACATATGAGATAGTTCAGAACCAAACCACTAGATAGCAGCAGCACATATCCTAGAGATATTAATAAACTGCTTCACTGGAGTCGACTTTTGTTACGTATATATTACACTAAACCATTAAACAATCATCCTCGTACAAATCCCCAACCTTACTATCCATTGTATTGGCTCGAAATTTTTGCACAGGTCATCTAGTAAATAAAAATTATTGTAATAGTTAGAAAATTAGAAAGGGAGGAGGGAAATCAAATGTGGAAATTAATAAAAGATTTACTAATGGCTGGAAACTAATCAGGATACTCAGTCCAATCCCATGGAACAAAAATGTTGCAAATAAAACAATAAGAATTATATTTAAGTCTTTATTGGAGAATATAATCTTATATGGATGAGAAACCTGGAAAGTTAGACATATTGCAGTTGATTTCTGTAGAACACTGGAACAATTTCAACTTCTGAATATGTCAACTGCAATGTGGCAACTGCCGCCACATTTCCACAATTAACCTCAGGAAAGGAAAGGTATGTAAGTAGCTACGACAATCGAAGCACTGTCCAGTCTTAACACGTAGATATATTCTTCCAAAATTTAAGGTTCACATTACAGCTGAAAACGGCGGTCAGACAATTTTTTCACAAAGGAAAACAAGTTATGAAGAGAGACCGACCTTCGGAATACTCCTAAACAAATTTTGAAGCTTTACATAATGTCTGTATGAAACTGCACTACATCACACACGGAATCTAAGATGGCTGCCGGAAAGCATGCCTAGAACTTCTTGCAACGGTCGGCCGGCGGTCACGAGTGCCTAGACCGACGACAGAACTGCTCGACACCAAAACCCACGTTCAAATGCCGGGAAGCCTGAGGAACCCCCAGTATAAACCTCCAAGTCCTGTGACACCCAGAATATAGTGCATCTAAGATATGTACTGTAGGGCTTTCAGATTGTAATATTGTCTAGAGACAGGTATAAACAACTACTTTGGTGTTTCTCTTAAACTCAATGGATTAGCAGTAATAACATAAAATATGTTTTGTTGTATCCCTACGCTGTGAGAAAGGGGGGAGGGGGGTTTCCACATTGAAAAACAAGTTTCCCTCAAATACTCTGTTTTGGGCTTAAAAACTTGTGTCAGAATTTCTACAGCTGTTCCACTTTCCAAAACTGCTTCTATCTTGTCTCTAGGTGATATACTTTTGTAATAATCGAATATCTAAAATATCTATGTTTTCGAGCCAGCAGACATGTTGGAAAAAAACATTATTTTGTTAAATAATACCTATTTTTAAAAACTACTTTCGGCACTGTGTACTGCTACTCTTATTATACTTTTTACAAGTGTTTTTATCTCCTGACTGTATTTACTTGGACTGAGAGAATTTATGTTAGCCGGCAACGTGCAAAATTAGATACAATTAACTTTAGAAATTCATTCCAGGCTTGGTTGACTGTACAGAACTTCTCACAAGTTTAACACGATGTTCAGGAAGGATTTAAGTTGTAATAACTGTGTCATTTAATATCAGAAACTGCTTGAAATGTGTTGTAATTAATGGCTGAAAGTGTCGAATAATTAGATTGGATTTAGAACTTGTGTTTTTGTATTTTTAAACTGCCTAAAACTATTGATCATGTGTTCTTTACTGCAAAATTTAGTTTCTCCTGTTTGATTATTATTACTACTATAGGGTGCGCCAGAGAAACTTGCTTATTTGAAAAAATTCCCGCGCGGGTAGAGGGGTGAGAGGGGGCGCATCTGGAGGGGGAAGTTCCCAAGTTTGTTTCTCCCTCCAGTCAGTTGCCATCATGCTCTGGTCTAGAGAGCAGCGGGCCTTCGCAGTCGAGAGCTTCTTTTCTAATGGTCGCTCAATTGTTGCTACGCAACGTGCCTTCCGCGCTAGCTTTGAAATTCCTCCTCACAGACTCGTTCCTGGCCGTAATTCCATTCTGTCGTGGGTTAACTCATTTCGGGAGTGTGGAAGTGTCGCCAAACCCAGAAATGGACTTCAACGGACCATCAGAACTCCGGAAAATATCGAAAGAGTGAGGCAGTCAGTTGTGCGTTCTCCCCGGCGTTCGGCTCGCAAACACGCAGCTGCTATGGGAATTTCTGACACCACTGTTCGACGAATTCTCCATGAAGACCTTCAATTTCATCCCTATAAATTGGCTGTTGTGCAAGAATTAACTGAACGCGATTTTGTTGCCCGTCAAAATGCATGTGAAATGCTGATTGACAACGTGCCTGAAGACGCGGTCGTTTTTTTCAGTGACGGCTCACTTCCACATTTCCGGCTGCGTCAACAAGCAAAACATGCGTTATTGGTGTGGTGTAAATCCACGTGAGCTTCACCAGAAGCCACTTAATTGTGAGCGAGTTACTGTCTGGTGTGCGATGTCGGTAATGGGAATAATTGGTCCTTATTTTTTTTTGAAGAAAACGAACGCGCAGTTACCGTGTATGGAGCTCGTTACAGGAACATGATCGAGGAATTTTTTCTTCGAAGAAATGAACGTTAGGAACGTGTGGTTTCAGCAAGATGGAGCCACAGCACACACAGCACGAGACTCGATGAAATTGTTGCGACAACATTTCCCCGACCACCTCATCTCTCTCAGAGGCGATCTCCAATGGCCGGCACGCTCTCCAGATTTGGCTCCGTGCGATTTCTTCTTATGGGGTTATTTGAAATCCCTGGTTTATGTCGATCGACCACGGACCATAGCACACCTCAAGAACAACATTCGCGACGCCATTGCCAACATACCGATTGATATGCTGCAAAGAGTGGATACGAATTTCAAAAATCGACTTCATCAGTGTATGTGCAATGGGGGTCGCCATTTATCTGATGTCATTTTCAAGACTGCATGAAAAAAAATTGGGATGTTGTATTCTCAATTTATTGACCTTTCAAATAAATAAGTTTCTCTGGCGCACCCTGTACTTTTTATTACGTCGAAAAGTGTTGTGAAATAATGATGTTATCACGTAATCAAAATTAAGTGCTTACAAGCTGGATTATTGAGGGTTGCAATGATTTTGATGAGTTTAATGTTTACTTTTTATCATTGGAGTTCTGTTCAAGGATGTTACTATATGTTGAATTAGTTTTCATACTTCAAATCACCATGTGTGTGGATATAAGCTGCAGTATCGTCTCCTCTAAGATGCCAGTTCCCCATGTCTCGTAGCAAAAAGGTTAGAATTTAATAAATTCTGAGATGCTTACATGCTCTATAACAATATAACACAACAATCCAAAGATGTGAGGTTCAAACATGCACAAATGTTCCAGTGATTAAATACACACACTTCGAAAACTACTTACTGACAACTCTGCTCAACTAACTAACAAATTCGTCTCTGCCGCGTATTTATACAGACGCTACAGAAAGATCCAGAATAATTCAGTGTTCTGACCAACATTTCTCAAATTCTAACAATGCTTTAACAATTAAATTCTTACAAAAATAATTAAAAATTATACAAAATCTCTCACAATAATTAGAAAATACCTTGAAATGAGAGTTAATACTGTTTACATGCATTTACACACAAAATTACCAACGTAAACCAGTCCAGACCATTGCAAATTGTTCTCCAAACACTGTAACTCACATCAACACTTAAAATTACAAACTTTTAATTAATGATTCATACGTTATACTGTCCTTGAACGCACTACATAGCATTTACATAGTTTCTCTCCAGAAAATAATAGTTGTTTACATGAAAAATTACACAAATTCACAATTAATCACAAAATCTCCGATTAATCGACTCCCAGCCATTTCATACAATGGCTGCATCTGAGGGCTGGTATCTAACATAATGGATAATTGTAATTCAGAGTGTGCCAAAGAAGCGTAAAAATACTTCAGAAAATCATCCTATCTGACAATCAGCAGCACGGCCATTCAAATGTCAGTTTTCCACTATTTCCTGAAATCACTCCAGGTGAATCGTGGGATTTTGTTCAAAAGACAGTGGCAGAATTCCTTCCCATTCCTTGCTCCAACTGACCCTGATTGGTGGATTGTAGAGCTTGGGATTCAGAAGGATATGTTTTCAGATACCCACGTAGGCATCTAGATTGCGTTTTTGTATGGTGTTCCAAAATATTTTCAGGCAATTACTGGGATGATTCCTTCAAAAGTCCACAGTAGGATTCCTTTGTGTTCCTTGGCCCCCCCCCCCCCCCCAACTCTTTATCTCTACTGAACTTGAAATCAACCAGGCACTATACTGTGACGAGGGGAAAGGCAGAAAAAATTTTCAGCAACTTTATAATCTTCCTTCAATGATTATTTTTTCTGTAGAGCTGTTTGATTTTGGTGTGGTAGTTTTTCTACTTTAATTTTTTTTAATTTAATTGTGATGAAGTGCACACTCCACTGGTAATTTCTCTTCTCATCCATTTTCCTCTTTCTTTTATCTGCCTACTTTTGCCCTCTACAACCTATTTCTTTCTTTTATTTATTGCTAGTGTTTTTGCAAATTAATCACTTTCCTTGGTAATTTATTCCAATCCCTGACTCCATTATTACAAAAGAAAATTTTCCGATACCGTTGTGTCTGAAATCGAGTGCCAGCTTGTTGTCATGGTCATCTCTTCCCTTCTCCTAATTCTTCTACCAATATCCATCCAGGCCTCATCGCCAATATACGCCTTATACACTCCCAGCACACTCTTCACCCTCCAATGACTCCCAACCCAGCTCCTTTATCATATCAGTTACTAATTGTGTTCTGCGGTAATTTCCGCAGACAAATCTAGCTTCCCTCCTTCGAAACCCCTCCAATGTGGGCCAATTTTTGGGACAACCCTTTCGTCAACGGGAGAACATTATGAGAGGTGGGCGCAGCTGGAGACTGCCTCACAGAATGACCGCCGGTCGGGAAAATGGTGGGGGTAAATTCAAACATCGGAAAAGTGGAGCTAATACCCGAGCACAGATAAATATCCAAACTAATCTCTGGTCGGTGGGAAGAGCAAAATATAGTTAAAAATTATAATGAAAAAATTATATAAAATATAATACAAATTAAAAAAATAATAATTTTTATGAAGTAAGTTAGTGGTGGTTCAATATAGGTAATGGAAAAGAGGATTAAAAAAGGTTAAACATATGTAATAATAATGACCGGGTATTATCTGAAGTTGAGACCAGGTGGTTGCCTTGTGCCTAGTTTGTACTGGTAGGCAAGTTCCCACCTTCTGAGTTCAGAGGAGCTGCTGCTATTAGGGAGAACTCTGATAGCACGGACTGTGAAACAAGAGTTGAAATTACTGGTGTCATGGGAGATAGCATGGGCAGCAACTGGGTGCTTTGGGTTCTGTGTGAGTACCGTCTATCGTTGGCCCTTCATTCTTATGAAAAGTGGATATATGGCCAAACCTATATATGAAGCCAGGCAGTGGTTGCATGTTAACTGGTATATCACATGTGTGGTTTCACAGGTGGTGTGTCCTATGATAGGGAAGCTTTCCCCAGTGAAAGGGTTGATGAAAGTGGTGGAAGCATGGTGTATGTCGCACATCTTGTAGCGGGGTCTATTACATATGAAAGAGCCTTGGGACTGACTTTTAGGACGAGGAAGACTCTGTTTGTGGACTAGAAGTTCTCTGAGGTTAGGTCTGCTGAAACAAGTTCTAGGAGGAGCAGGGAGGATTTTATGATACACACACACACACACACACACACACACACACACGATAGTGAAATGAACCACTACTTACCTTAGATGATGGTTTTGTGGGGTGAACACACAAAAAAGCACAAGCACAAGAACAGGAAAATAATGAATATTTCGGGACTTGGTCCTTCGTCAACAGGAGAACATTATGGAGGGAGGGTGGTGTAGGAGACCGTCTCACGGAATATATATATAGGTAACAATGAAAGGAAAGAAATGCCGCGAGGCAATATTTACATGGAAAAGAAAGGGAAAACACACCCAACACTCACCAAAGTTGAACGGAGGAGGGCAGCAGCAACACAGCACAACACACAAACAAAGAAAAAACAATATTTCGGGTGAAAATCCCCTTTTTCAAGTTAACAGAGAGGTGGCTGGTCTTGCGCAAGACTTGCGTAGGACGCAGCCACTCATAGAACGCAACAGACCGTCGGAGGTGGTGGGGGCAGCAACGATAATATAACCGCGAGTGTACGAAAGATTAAAATGATCAAAAAAAAATATTAGTTATTAAAAATATATATAAAAAAATATATAATTGAAAATTTAAAAAAAAATTAAAAAAATTATGAAACTATTGAACTATTGTACTAGCCAGTGGTGGGTGTGTGTGTGTATATATATATTGAACATTAGATAGGATAAAAAACCACCGCTTGCCAAAGAAGGGGATTCCAGCGGCGTTGGTACACGAAAAAAACGCGAACACACAAAGAATAAAATTTTCGAGCATGGCTCTTCCTCAGTAGAAGTGAGATGGCTGCACGCAAGCGCTGCCGGCGCTTTGTCATAGCCAGATAGATGCATGAGAACTACAATGGCAACAGACTAGCGGGAATACTTTTAAATAACTGGGAAGTATTGTAGAGGAAAGTGAAAGGAACAATAAAAAAGAAGTGAAAGAAGGACATAAGCAGAAACATTTAGTGCTAGATGCCTCAAATGGGATGAGGGTGTGACGGAGAAGTGTTATTGGGTGTACTATGGATATTAGTAAGGAGTATGAATAAGCTTGTGAGGAAGAAGAACTTTTAGAAGATTGGCGCCAGCGGTATGGACACATTATGATAGCAAAGAAAAGGGATAACTTGAAATCGGAAGGGAAGATGTCTCGAGGAAGATCACTATATAAATGATGATTATAGAGTGTGCAGAAAATTGTGGAAAATGGGAAATTGTGGAAGGACAGGGGAGGTGATGGAGAGAAATTGTTTTCTAGCCACAGGTGCGAAAACTGTGAACAGTGATGATTGTTCCCATTCCCACGTATGCTGCCAAAACATGGACAGTGCAGAAGTGGGAAATTGGTAAGATATGACTGAGTGAAATCAAATTTCTAACAAGAAGAATAGGAGAATTGACAGCACAAGGAACAATAAGGTTAGAGGAACACTTACAGGAAAGGATAGAAAAGCCCAGACAAATAATATGGACATATTTATGGAATAGGGTAGCATTGAAAGCCAAGGTAAATGCAAGATACGTGGTAAATGACACACAGAAAGATCTAAGAAAATGAGTGGACCAAAGTGATGATGAAGAGATTAAAATCATTTGGTATCGAAACTTTTTTATGTAATTTTTATTGTGTACTCAGTTTAATACTCAGTTTGGCCCACAAGATTAAATGGCATATGATGGATGGCAGAAACAGAGTATCTGTGAGCGATAGAGAATGTCAAAAGAAAGGATAGAATTGGAAACAAAAACACCTGGGAGAGATTAAAGGTTGAAGCATTAGTAGAAAAGATTAAAATGGCTGGGTTATGTCCTGATAATGGCAGACAGAAGAATGCTAAATTAAAAGTTCTGAAATAACCAAAAGGGAAGACAACAGACAAGATGGCTGCACCAAGCGAAGAAAGATGCTGAGGCAAAAGCAAAGGAAGAGACTTGGAGAGATTGTCAGATATCGAAGTGGATGTTACTAGTTGACTTGCAAAAGAAACACCAAACGAAAGTCGCTGATTTATTAACATGAAAGCAAGCACCTTGCTGATGCAAGAGTAAAATAGACAGCCACTAGCTCTAGGAATCACTATAGACTATAGAGGTATATGCTAGTGCAATTCTTATCTAAGGTCGAGGTATGTTACTGTTAAGTTGCAGACAATGAATGTGCAACAATTGTTCCTGTAGACTACTAAATCATTTGCATGGCCATGTGTTTTATCCTAAGGATTAATCTTGTGTTGAATGGGTGTCAGGGATTGGAATGAGTTACCAAGAGAAATGATGAATAATTTACTGAAAACTTTGAAGGAATTTAAAGATATAATTTGTGGAGGGCAAATGTAGGTGGGTGCAGGATAGGGGGAGGATGGGTGTGTAGGGAAATTGCCACCGGAGCCTGCGCTCCATTGCAATTAAATTAAATAGGGACCTTCCATTATAAGTTTAACACTGTGACTACCAAAATTTCTGATTTGTGTTGCCTGTTAGTGTTAAATCTCAGATTTGTTGACACGTTGATCTAGGTGTAGGGTGAAGGTCTATAATACATTTCACTGAAAAACAACCAAAATTAGTGCTGCTATAGATTTTCACCAATACTGTTTAGATGGAGCCTAAAAATTAAATTACTGAGGTTGATTTAAAAAAAATTACTATTCAGCATATGCGCCAATGGACCAATATCAAAGTGTCTTAAAATCTGGAATAGCGTTTATTTCAAATTACTTTACACGGATAATGTTACTTATTCGTATTTGTTAAGTTCTAAGCGAATGGGAAGAAGAAATCACATTCGGGAGGACGCGGGTTTGAAGCCATGCAGATTTTGGTTTCCCGAAATCTCTCCAGACGAATGCCAAAGGGCCATTACTGAATTCCTTTCCGTTCCTCGCTCCTAGTCCTCTAATAACCTCAACGTCGACGTGGCGTAAAGATATAAGAAAAAAAAGAAGAAATCTAAAGCATTTGCAGTTACACTGTTCTGACCCAGAATTGTTTACCGAAAAATCGCGCAACAAATTTTTTCTGTGTAGTAAGTTAATGTGTAAGGAGCACGAAGATTGAAGGCTCCTAGGTTCAGACTGACTAGAAAGTTGTCCTATGCTGAGTCACTACGCATATTTTTAGAAGTGCGAGGCATGGTCGCAAGATATGCCTCACGGCAGGACGCCATAAACTCGCAAAAATATACACCAAAAGTTACGGGCAGACATACGGAATTTAGAATAATCATTTTTGTATCTCTCCCGCAAGATCGAAAAATTCAGGATGGCAGATTGAATTTGTGTTTCGCCTGTTTGTATATTAAGAGCGGAATGTAAAGAAATACCTTGATTTCGTTATGTGGAGTTTGGTTGGTTGATTGCTTGCGACAGCGCTATTGGGGTTGCAGCGTTGCCAAGTCTGCGTGAGAAATTCCAGGCATTCCTTCGCAACATTAGAACATCTTGTGACAAAACGGGAAGCTAATTTGTGCCGTGATGTGTCCGGTAAAGATGATCAGTGGGATTACTTTGTTTACCGGCTTTTGTTTTCAGCAACGTGCTTTGGGAAGAAATAAACGAGAAAAAAATCAGACACTGAATATATTGGGGAGTTATTCGACTGCAGTGATTGCTGGAATATTTCAAATACGTAACTGATAAAATGGGGTGATTGAATAAAGATATCTTCAACGGCTTGGATGTTCGAAATAATCTATGTACAAGGGGGGGGGGGGATGTAGATAAGTAGTATAAAAATCTGTATGCGAAAAAAGGCGATTGTATTTGAGATAAAAGTGGTTCAAAATTATCAAACGTGAAATAAAAATTGCAATTTTATTAATGAACAAATGCGAGCCCGAAATTAGCTGCAGGTCAAACATAATTACTTCTTAAAAAGGAATAGAGAGAATTATTTCGGCATGAAAAGCGTTTTAACCAACAATATTTATAAACTATTTTCATCTTCAAAATTTTAATAAGTTTGCTTTGTTGCATTCTGATATCCGTTCATTAGACACAGATATGTAAATCTTTGCTATAATGCACATCTGTGACGACTTTAAAGTCTAACTTAAATATGGAAACTAATTTTCTGAATTTACCTTATTAATATTTTGCGTTCAGCTGTGGGCGGCCCTAAGGGTTTATATGATAACATTGCTCTAATAATTAAAAAAAAAAAAAAATATTCTGCGGAAGTGATAGTCGTTTGGGAAATTATATTAGTTACGTCGTTCGAATATGGCAAAGACAAAAACCCATCACGCTTTACTTTTTACGTAGCGTAATTTTTGCCCTTGTCGAATGGTATATGCTAGTTGAATACTCATGCTAGAAACATCGCTACAAGAAATTAAGTTGAGGACTAGGATATAACTGTCTAAACTATACTACTGTAAAAAACTAAATCAAAAAGCATTTCCGATCGTTAAAAAATACGTTAAAAGATATGAAATTAATTGTTTGCACTGTTTTACGTAGTATATTCTCACTATAATAGTTACCTACTCAAAATGATCAATTTATCAGGAAACACCGCGTTAAAGTTTTGAATACCGTTATAAATTTCAGTTTATAGACTCATTTGTTTCCAAAGATGAGTTACGTGCTTTGCGCATGCTCTGGTCTACCCCCTCCACCGTTCCTCAGCTCGTCTGCGGGCATCTCTTGTCCAATGCACTTCAGTCGCGAAGCAGCGCTCGACGGGCGTGGTGCGCTAGCTAGCTCGTCAAGATGGCGCCCTTCCGGGGCGCATGTGTTTAACCACGAGCTCCGGAAAATCAGTTTTGTTTTTATACTTTTCAATGTTAACTACTTTTTAATGCAACTTTTTTTAAGATTAACCGAGTGATAATATCCTTAGCATTGTCTGTGATAAAGTTATCGTTTTATATTTAGCAACCGCGGTCCGTTTTTAGAATAAGATAGTTTTAGTGCACCTCTGAGAAGAACGACTCGTGACCATGGGAAAGGGTGAGTTGTTATTCTTATATGTAATTACATGTCCTTTTTAGTTCCAATGTGAACTAGCTTTCTTCTATTTCAACAGTTTATGATAATTCGATGAAGCATTTAGACCATTATTAGTTTCCGGCAATTTAAGATGGCGTGTCTATTTCCTCGTGTCCCAATTTAGACCAGTTGCTCTTTATTCTCGGAGTTTTATTCTCAAGTCTGTACTGTTAAAATCGTTATCTTGTGAAAGAAAGTTTGCTTTCTTTATCGCGATGCCTTTGCCCAGTTCTTCTAGTTTATCTCAAGACTGCATTCAGTAGCTATTATATTAATAACCCACTCTAATTGTGGAATAAATATCTGGTTTTCGGGTCGTGAGATTTTACTCTCGACAAACCAATTATGTTTGCACAACATTGCACCGACGCATGTGATAAAATGACGCTACGTCATTCTGACTTGTAATCCCGAAGAAAGTTGCTGCTACGAATTTTTTAGAATGTTGCTGTTACTTTTCATTCCTTGTCTCTCAGTTGTAGTTTTGCACTTTTTTCTTATGATAATATTATCTTCAGTCATTACCGTTGGGAAAAATGAATCGACGGTAGTCTTTTTCCGCTGATGACTCTCCGCATTGGGTAAGGCGCATCTTATCTATTTATAGAACATTGGCTCTGTGGGAGAGACAAGGTTACATTTCTGCTCTGCTATTGAAAGTATAGTTTTCTAATTTCTATCTTTTTTAATGATAACTTCTATAGTAAAGGACATGGATCCTATTTTTTTTTGAGACGATAGTAAATTGCACTAACATTTTAAAGGCGGAAATTTCCCAGTGGGTAATTTTCTTGGTTATATGAAGTATACCATCCCGCCAGAACATTTCTCAGCCAGTGCTTTTGGTCAAGGTTTTTGTAGTAATTCTGTGTAACAACTTAACAAGCACAGTAAACACGCTATAAAACCTACCCCGTTTTCACACTGTATTAAAATATGGTCCAGGAATAATATTTACTGTTCCATTTTCTGCCCAGAATGCTGTAGCTTTTACTTAATTTGAAGAATCTTTTTTAAAAATAGTATTATATTCTTCGTGCTTATTTCTTGAGCATCCAAGGAAATAGTACCACAGGCATTGTGAATTTTGATATGAGCGTCTGTTCTGGAATGTTCATTCACTGCCACGCTTTCTTTTTGAATGTGGGTGTACGAGATAATGACTTCGTCGGTTTCTGGAAAAAGTCTCCTAAGTTTGGCATTTGTCCACTGGCATTTATTACGTCATTGCGATGACGTAATTGAGTTAATAGCAGTCGGGGTCCCGTTAAGTCCGATGGTTATTTTGCACAACCACACTTTCTCATTGTATTCATAGGCCAAAAGTATGATACTGGTGAACTTTCTGCACTTCTTTACAATACATTCCAATGTCTTTGTGTAAATGGATCAAAAATATTTTTTGCCTCCTAATGTATCCAGGTGTTTTGAAGTTTAGCGGTACTTAAGAAATTGTTTTAAATTTAAGGATAGATATTTCCATATCCGAAATATTCCAGTAATTGAAAACATAGCTTTGTTTTTAGGTAAACTTGAAATGCAGACGCAACATTGGCATATATTTGTAACTGCGAAGCATTAAGTTAAAGATTGTGATATTGATGGAATTTTTACTGAAATTTGATTTTCATGTTACAAGAGGAGCTGAAAAATGGGATCTGTTTTTATCTAGAAGATATCCGAAACTCCACGATGCCAAACTAAGGCTTTAGTATTTGTTGAAAAAAATTATTTAAAAAAAAGTGCATACAAATGAAGTTAAAATTCCAAAATAAGAGTGTCCCATATTCATCAGAAGCTGTCAGCGCTTCAAAATTGATCCAAATCTCTTGAAATGTTGGTTAATTTCTTTGTTTTAATGTGTTCTTGGCGTTTGTTTCTCAGTTGTAAAGTCACAACACACGTCCGATAAATATTCGCATGGTATTCGCAATCGGTAAAGAGAATCTGTATCCGTTGTATGCAGATGCATTTCAAGATGAAAGTCGCAGAAGAAATTTTCCATGTGGCTTTTACGAAATTTTTATTCTGCTCCAGGCTCCATTTCAACCTAGCCTCAACCGTTAAGAGGGGGAGGGAGGGAGCAGTTTAGGTTTATGATTCCTGCACCGACAATATTTGTGGTATTTTTGCGGCTTGGTAGAATTTCGCAGTTGGGTATTATCTGCTTCGTATTTCAGCGTCTAATTAATGACTGCTTTTTTGTAAAAAGGTTGTGAGGATGACGTATATCAAAGCAGTCAATTCAAATTCCATGATGGGAAGAAAGTTGCTGAAATCACGCAGTATTGTTCCTGGTTACCCCCTAGTGTTCAGAAAACTTTTTTTTTTAGGCTATGGTGGTTTCAGTATTGTATATTAGTACTTCAAGCAGCCGTGGCAGGCATGTTGGCTATGTCACATGTCTTGCGTTATCTAAAAGAATATGGTTTTATCATTCAAGGATTGCAGTTTTGATAGTATCGCGGTTTTTCCCCGGTTCCAGATAAGTTTCTGTCGCAATATTTTTAACGATAGTGCTGATTACATTGTTCACGTTATTGCAATGTCGGCATACTGATTGCCTAATTCCACAATTTATTAAATGTTTAGTCTCTCTCTGCCCCTACTTAAGTAATTCGATACCTCTATTAAAAAGTAAACTCGTTTGGACTTGCTATCTGGAGGCAGTGTTTTCTATTTGGCGCGCATCGTGCCTCTGTCGTTAGTTTAACGTGGAATCCTAACCACGGAACGGCCTAAAGTTGCTCATATGATAAAACACAACGGAACCGGGCACCGATCTGTTTAAAAGCGCTTTAACCAGGGCACCAGTCTAATGGGTGTTATCCTTTTATCTATATATAAAAAAAAATTTTGGCGCACGTTTCTAGGGCGATATTAAAGCATTTGTATTTGTTAGGCTCAAAGACCGAAAACGCTCACTGAGCAATAAAAAAAAAACTCCTTCTGGTTTCTCGAAAACGACCACATGTTATTCGCTTTAAGGAACCTAGGGAGCGTCCATAAACCACGTAACTCCATTTTGGTCTCCTGCGAACGCCCATTCCCCCTACGTAGCCCGACGTGGCTTTTAGCTTAACCCCCCCCCCACCCCCTCCTTAGCACGTAGCTTTTTTCGCTTTCGATTCCAGAAGACATTTTGTACTGTTTTCTCTTGTCAGACTATTTTAAATTACACTCGGAGATAATTAAATGAAGGAAAAATATATTCACATGCTGCTGTTTTCTGTACCTCATTTTAACTGTGAAAAATGATTGGAAATGTGGCCTGGCCCAGCCCCAACCGCGTAGTTTATGGACGCTCCCATACTAAACAACACGGCCAGAACGCGTTCTGGCCAACACAAAAAGGCCACCACGCGAATTTCGCGTTTGGTCCAGGTCGCTTTCTCCACAAGACGATTCACTATTTTTAAGGAGACTTATAAAGGCGCGTTCCCACGATCCCTTGTAACGATGGCTAGACGGGACCTCATTAGCCGAAGTGTAGAGACGACCGGGGGCCGCAGGTTAGTCCTAGCTTACCTCGCAGCCACCTCCGCACCACGTTGCCTAGAGCACTTTACAGCAACAGAAGGGGTGCGCACCGCTGCTGCAGACGCCTGTGATGTTTACCGACTCAGAGTGGGTAGCTGCGTATCGTCTCCGCTAGCAGAGGCGGCCCCGTTCCCATGGCGTGTGGTTGAGTATTAGTCCCGTCTCCCCTTCGTTACAACGGCTCGTGGGAATCGGCCTTAACGCAGCGGGTAAGAAGACTCGTGTATATTAATGCAGCCTGAACAGATTCGTCGTGACCAGAGCTGTGCTAATAAGCCACAACGCGTTGTGGCCGTTTTCAGGAAACCACAATGTTTTTTCAGTCTTTGAGCCTTACATGTACATTATAGCCACGAATCTTGTGTCTTTTGGAATGTGGGCAGTCACTATGTTATACAAGAAATGATACTGCAGCTGTTTGTTAGGCTTAATTCTTCGAGAAAACCCTGCATTCCTGAGCTATAAGAAATAACTGCATACGAAATGTTCTGTAATATGTAGCGATGATTGTCTCCATTGCAGCCAACGTCTTGAAAATAATTATTGCTGTATGAATATTAATGGGTTATTGATGCGGTGAGTTTACTAATGCCCGTTTATAGCAACTTTGATTTTCGCGCGGCAGCATTAGCTGAGGTTATGGTTAGGTTGAAATGCAATCAGGCTCAGAATGGCGACTGACGCTACGTATAAAACTCGAGGAGTTAAGTTTTTATTAGTAGTTTAAGCTGCTTTGATTGTCGGGCAGCAGGCATCTCATTCGGGTGGACGAATCCCTTCCGCCCATTCAGATTTGGGTTTTCCACAGTTTCCCCAAATCACTCATAGGCCGAATTCCTTCCCGTTCCTTGCCCCCAATACCTCCTTTACCATCTCTAATAACGCGTCGAGACTGAAGCCGTAAGCAAATAAAGAACGTGATATAGGTTTAAATGCCACCTGGACCAGAATTGTTTCGTCGTAGCAATATGGGGGAGTCCATAAATTACGTGGGGTGAAATGGGGGGGGCGGGGGGTCAATAGAAATCTCACGTGAGGGTTTGGAAATTATTGTTGGACTGTGTAGCTAAAAAAGTCTACAAAACACGCGAAAGTCTATTTTAGGGGGATATTTCGTCGATAAGGGGGGGTGTAACCGGCTTTGGAAGGGTGAGACCTATGAAAAAGTCTCAATGTGCTAGAGAGTCTTATGGGAGGGGGGGGGGGGATCCGGAAAAACACCTCGCGTATTTTATGGATGCCCCCTTTCCCAGAATGAATGTTTCTCGGTAATACATAATAGTGCGTGTGTCGCTTCGTATTTCAACGTCTCCTCTTGTACTTGCTTCAATTGCAGAGCGGTGTGGTAGCTGAGTGGTTAAGACGCTTGCTTTCGAAGTTCGGGATCCCGGGTTTTGATCCCGGTGGTGCCAAGATCTTTTTTAAAAAAAATTCGTGAGAGCCACGCCAGGTGGATGCGTGGTTCGTATTCCATGTTAAACTAGGTACAGTCGAGACGGAGGCGTAATGCGCTGCAAATTGAAGCTGTTACCATGTCGTAATACCATATGAACTTTTTAGTATATTCATTCTACGCATTTTCTATCATATTCGGGGTAGATAACATATTTCAGGGCACGTAATGCCTATTATTGTTGGAGGTAACATGAAAAAAGAGCTTTTATATTCTGTTCAGTTTGCAGAGGCGGCTCAAGGTCGGTCTGCTCTACCCCCACTCCGCTGCCCTTACCCCTACACGCGGAGGGGAAATTCGCTCACCTGGACACAGCGGGGCAGGGAACACGACCTTGAGTTGACAGGATATAGCGATCGGTTACCGAAGTGGTAGTTTTTGGGTGAAGTTGTTTGTTGTGTATTTCTTAGTACTTCAGTGACACTAACTCGAAAGCATCGTTACTTGTTATGGAACTACTAATAATTACATTGCGAGACTGAGCAGATAATTTATAATCGGGAAGACTGCTGAAGTAGTTTCGCAAGTGGTTCTGGGAATTGTTACAGATTACAAACAAAATTCCATTTTTGGTTTAAGCTGAAGCAGAATCCAAGTGGAGGTTAAGGTATAATGCGAGGAAATGGTATTACAGCTAGAGAACCCGTTAGCAATGTAAATTAGATACTAAGATTCTCGGTCAGTTACGCTGTATTTATCTTGCGTTATACTCGGGCACACTATACCGCATGGCTGCCAACGTCGTGGCTGAAACTGTTGGTATTTCCACTAATTTTTAATAGCATTATGGACGAACCAGCATTAAGACTCGACTTGTGCACCATTCTAGACTTGGAAATAAATGCGTGTGGTTGCGGTTAGGTCGAAATAATTTTGGACCAAAAAATAATTCGGTCAGATCAATGAGTAAGCTGATGTAGTATCGGACCCACATTATAGGAGTTGGAGGGGGTGCAAAGGAAGGCAGCTAGATTTGTCTGTGGAAATTACCACAGAACACAATCAGTAACTGATATGATAAAGGAGCTGGGTTGGGAGTGTATAAGGCGTATATTGGCGATACGGCCTGGATGGTTATTGGTAAAAGACATGACCATGACACTCTGTTTCAGATAAAATTTTCTTCTATAGTTAAGAAATAAATTGCGAAGAGAAGTGATTAATAATTTACCAGAGAGCGGTGAAAGAGTTTAAAATCAGTAAAGGGCAGAAGTAGACGGGTAGTGGAAAATATTAGAAGGTTTTTTTTAAAAAAAAAAAATAACTACGGTGAAAAATGAGTGTTGGGGACATTATCATCGGGGCATGTGCTCGCCATCGTAATATCTGTATGCTCTTGGTAATAGACTAGATCCTAATCAAATAAAAAGAGGTATTTAAGCATGCTATGACTACATCGAATGATACCTAAAGTGTCATGTTACAGAGGTACAGGATTTTGAAGTAATCAGCTTCCTCTGTTGTGACGTCATTAGTCCCTTACGTTGCGCCTAACGACTTCCTTAAAGGCTGCATTCACTGTATCGCAATTTAAAATTCAATTAAAAAGATTTCGTGCAAATCGCAGATTATTATTTCAGATGTTTCGTACAAAGTTTAAGTGGTTCAACTCACATCCAGCCATTTTTTTTTTTTTTTTTTTTTTTTTTTTTTTGCCGTGCTGGTGTATTTGTAGCCCCATCTTTTTCTTTAAGATTGTATTCAGCTGAACTCCCACAGGTATTTTGGCGCTTAGGAAATGTAACTTAAGGTACAGGAAGCTTGTGTTGGTACTCATTTCGTCATTGTTCCAGTTTAAAGCATTGTCTCGTGCCAGTGAAAACAGACTATAATTAGTATGTCATCTTCGGTATCAGGTCTCGACAGTTTTTGTTGCTCACCACTAGGGGCGTTGCTATCGTTAGGTTCATGCGCTGTCTGGTAGATGTCTCTGGGCGGACCGCTGGATTCTGCGACACTCGATTTCGAGTACTGTTGGTGAATGTCTATTAGAAGGAAAACTCGTATTTGTACAGTCCATTTATGTAAATGAAAACTGATTTCTCACTACCTGTAAGAACTAGTAGTTCTCAGAATTTTTGGGAGAAAGTGCGGAGATTAGTAGATATAAGAAGCGGTGTAGAACAGATTAGGAAAAATGGTTTTGAACCAGGTTCTGGTATTTTTGTTAGTTTAGAAACTGCTTTTTTAAAAATAATTGGGACCATCTATTTAGATTTGTATGTCGCTTAGTAGACATTCGCCATATATGCTCTTGGTTTTGATTATTTTCCTCTTTTAGGGAGCGTTCATAAACTGTGACTTGATCTAAAAAAAAAAAAAAATTGTGTGGTAGAAAGCTACGCTGGGCTACGTGGGGGGGGGGGGGGGAGGTCTGCGACGAGCAACGTAGCTTTTCATTCATATTATTTGCCAGTTAAGATCAGGTACAAGACACATAACACAGTGTGAATATTTAGTTACATCTTTTATTATCTCAATATGTAATTTACGATAGTCTGACAAGGGTACAAAAGTCTTCTAGAATCAATAGGGAACCAAAGCTACGTGATACGCGAAAGGGGGGAGGGGGGTAGAGGCAAAAGCCACGTCACGCTACGTGGGGGGGGGGGGGGGGGTCAAAAAGGCGCTATGTAGTTCATGGAAGCTACTTTAACTCGACAAAAGAAGCTATTCTGGTAGCTCCTTTTATTCGCAGCGAAGAATTAAAAATCTTTTAGGCTGTTTTTATTTCCACATCAGCCAAATGTATTAGGGGACATCCATAAATTACGTGAGGTGTTTTTACGGATTTTCGGACCCCCCCTTCTGGTGAGATTTTGGTAAGATCTGGGCCCCCCCCTGTGGTGAGATCTGGTCCCGTGAGACCCCTCCCACTGATCGTCTTTGCAACTTTTTGAGACTTTTTTTTTAGGTCTCACCCACACTTTTCAGCCAAATACCCCCATAAAATCGACTTTCGCGTCAATTGTAGACCCTTTTTTATTTTTTTTAGCTCTACAGTCCTGCCCAATTTTAAAAATTCTCACGTGAGATTTCCGTTGACCCCTCCCCCCTCCATTTCCTCACGTAATTTATGGATGCCCCTTTATTGAGGCATTTATACTGTTTTTAAGCCGTAATTTCAATATTCCATTAGGGGCGTCCATTAATTACGTGGGTGAAATGGGGGGGGGGGTCCGGCATAATCTCACGAAACCTCACCAAGGGGGAGGGGGGTCAACGGAAATTCTTGTAGAATTGTAGAGCTAAAAAAAATTACGCGATAGTCTATTTTGCGGGGGGGGGGGGGTTATAGTCGTCCTCGGGAAAGTTGCGAGGTCCTTCAATGGCGAGGTGGGGGAGGGGTCCGAAATTCCGGAAAAACACCTCCACGTAATTAATGGCTGCCCCCTTACTGGGCTATTTCCCTCAGTTGCAGATACTTTATACAACATAGTGACTGCTAGCACAAATATTTTTTCGTGCTTTTCACGAGTGGATCGTCAATCAAGATATACGTTATGCAAATTTTAAAGTTTTATGCTCGATATATTGATTGGTATTGAAACTAATTTTGGGTCCGACGCACTGAGTTACTCATAGAATTGTGCTTTTCGTCTGAAAATTTGTACGCTCGTGTTGAGAATGTGCGTGTATAGTTATCAAATTCAGACATACCACACTAACTCCTATAACGTCAAGAAATAAGCTATTGCCAGAAGCCATATTGCGCTGTTCAGCTACATTTGGGGTTACCTTGAATTGTAGCCTGGACCAATAAATTTCATGCTTAGATTGCCGTTAAAACGAATTCGTTCTATGTAATGTCTGATGTTAAAAGCAGAATAGCACTAGCAAAAAGAGCCTTTATGACAAAGAGAAGACTTTTAGTTTCAAATATTGATCTAGGAATTAGAAAGAACTTTTTAAAACTCTTTGTGTGGAGCACAGCACTTTATAGTAGCGAAACATGGACTTTAGGAATACCGGAAAGAAATAAAATTGAAGCATTTGAAATGTGGTGCTACAGAAGAATGCTGAAAATTAAGTGGACAGACAAAGTAAGAAATGAACGAGTTTTAGAAATGATGGGTGAGAAAAGAAGTTTGTGGAAGAAGCTTACAGGAAGAAGAGACAGGCTGGTAGGTCATATTTTGTGACATGCTGGATTGGTTTATTTGTTAGTGGAGGGAACAGAACTCTAGAGGAAGACAGAGATTAGAATATATGAAGCAGATAATTGAGGACGTGGGTTGTAAGGGGTATGTAGAGATGAAGAGGTTAGCACAAGATAGGAAGGGATGGAGGATTGCATCAAACCAGTCGAAAGACTGACACCAGCAAAAAGAAAAAAAGTCTATTTAATATTATTGGTGGTGGTAATGGATGTATATTACTATACTTAATAGTAATATCATTGCAAGCTTCATATTGCTTCCAGTCATCGTTTACGTTTTAACATTATGGTAGTTTTTTGTGTAAAATTTATGCGGTCTGTATACATTTTGTGGCTGTACACACATTTTGACGAACAGGAAAATTGCTTCAGCATATAACTTTCATTGAACCTGGTCTTTGATATCTTAGTTTCGCTGCCATTACATCCCTCGCCGAAATGTTTTCAGAATGTTTTAGCAGCCGTTTTTTACTTACGAGATTTGAGGATTTCTTATGAAATTGGACAGCGGTCGTTGTTCACTAAGCCCTTTGCCCCTATGTCGTCACTATTTTTTTTGCACTCGTTTGCTTGGATTCAATCCAAAAGGTCACGGACACTACGAAGGTTGCTGGTCCTTCACTAAGAGATTAGCGGATTAAGTAATTGTAGGTTTTTGCCTATTTTCAGGTGTTCCATGAGTTTTAAATGGAGCACATTCAGCATGTAGCCATTTCTTTTTCCACCACTATGTGGGAGTCGTGGGTGTTCTGTCTTGGAAGTTCTTTGGCGCCGAGTTTCTCCGAGTCGACCCGAAGATTTCCGATGTTGCACGGCAGCTGCTGGGATCCGTTCACACGTGTTCGGCGCTCTGAAGAGAGCGGTCGGTTTGTGTCAACGTTTCTAAATTTTGTTTTCGGCCAACGCGGAAGTTATTGTGGACTGGTGGAAGTGTCGAGTTACTTCCAGCCGGCTGTGTTTGCCTCAGTCTTCGGAAGAAATCCGTGAAGACAATTTGTCTTCGGCGGCGATTGGAGTGACCTTGGAATATGGAGCCCGCCTTGTAAGTCGCCATGCTCCAAGCATGTGGACAGTATCTGATTTATTCCTCTGAAATATCGCATGTTTTGTACTATAAAAGTGTGTAACCATAACATAAGGGAATAAATGCCAATATTTTAGTTAAAACAAAAAAGCTACGCTCGCATCACCAAAATGAGTTTTACGCAAGTTTTGAAAATGCTTATTACAGCATAAATTTGTATGTGTAAAGAATCAGTGAAGTGCAGTTTGATTATGAAATACAGTTTCGACACAACGAAGGCAACTTGTTGCTATGTCGTTACGTAAGCTTTCTACCATCTGCTTGAGCAAGTGCGGTTTTCCTATAATCTTTCTACAGTATTAAGACCCTAAATGGAGCCTCATATAAACTCTTCTCATTTTGTCAGCTATCATTTCTCATTTTATCACCGTTATCGGTATATTTTTAGATTGACGTGATTTTGTATCACGATTCCGTATGTATTTTCCTTTTTTTTTTTTTTTTTTTTTACATGGATCCAGATTTTTTTTTAACGAAGTGGACAATTTTGGTTGTATTAATTAAAATGCCTCTGTAATTGACCAAACGCGTGGAAAGTTTTGCGTGAATGCCAGCAGAAGGGAGAAAGCTGTATGCAAGGTCATCTTGTTGCAGACTATTAGAAAGAAGAGCTTTCATTTTCGTATCTCAAACTACGAAATACTTCAATATCGTGGGATCTTAAGACAGAAAGACCGCATGGGGTTGTCGAATCTGTACAGAACTGTTGCAGGGTTGTTTGATTAAAATTAGGGTGGCTAAGCAAAGGTGGGGGACTCGGGTAAAAATTCTGTTCTCGTTGGAAAATTCGTGCACAAGTCATGTGATATTATTTAAGAATGTATATTATACTGCACAAATTTCATACAAAAACCATCATAACGTTTAACCGTTAGGGATTACTGGAAGTCATATTTGTACATCTGCAACGTACAATGACATTACCTTAAACGATGATAAACTTTACATAGAACGAATACACTATAACGCGAATTGTAAAAAGCGTCAATTCTTTTCATGCTATAGTTATACGTCGCAATATGTCTTCTGGCAGATGTTTAACGTTATTGCCATTTTTGTGTGAATTTTATGTTTATATTTGTATGTTCGTAAACGTGTTCCAAAGAACGCGTACAGAAATTTTCAAACCAAAAGGACAGTTCATGGTTGTCTCTCAATTGCATAGGAGCCCAAATTTGCGTAAATTTACTACGCGGGAACCAAATTTTTGAATGGTTCGAGGCACGCAGGGGTTCTGTCGATAACGGGAATTGTGAATTTCAGGAATTCCGTCCTGTCTTAGGGATATCCCCATCCGGTCATTCAAATTTCGGTGTCCGCGTTTCCCCCCTCCCCCCTCCCCCTCGAATACTGGGATGGTTTCTCCAACAGACCGTTGAATGACTTCTAATAGGCATAAAACCCTACTGGAAAAGTGTTCTTCCCCTGTAGTATGTGAAAGCACCCATTTGGTTTGTTGGTTCTGAATCCGCATTCTCTAATGACAAATGTTACTTAAAAAAGGCCGCTATTTCGTTTGGTCGTCTTTATCATTTAGTTATTACTTCCAATTTCGTAGATATCATAGTTGGGCATTGTCGGTCTCGATGGACCTAACTTTTCTTTGTAGCATATTTTCTCGGAAGCATTTATGAACTAGTTGATGGTTCTCGTGCTGGATTGGGGGGAAATCTGGTTAGCGTAGCGAAAGTTGGATCTCCATACAGCCGAACCAAATCTAGGATTGGTTGCGAAATAACAAAATAGCTTTCCTCGTGCGATAAAAAAAATAAACTGTGGTTATTCTTGTAGAATACTTTTTAAGAGTGCGAAAAATTTGAATCTTCATGGAAGTCATCACTTATCAGCGAGTTAATTAGAAATTTGAGAGTTTGAACTTGGTTTTTACAAATCTTAAAATTAGGAAATATCTCTAGGATTGATAAAATATTTTTTCTTTATAACTTTATTGATGTCAAATGAGAAACGGCTACCCATCTGTTCTCGGCGTTAGAATTTTTCTTTTTATTCCACGATTCCGTATGTTTCCGAAACTATCGATTCGAAAATTCTTTGAAAATTCAGATTCGTATTCGCTTAAAGATTGCGGGAAAACTGTCGATCTTCCTAATTTTGTGGTTTTCACAAAATACTAGATTCATAATTTTAGTAACTTTATACTTCAGCATAATTATTTTCACAAAAAAGTAATTTGACTGAGAATTCCATAATTGGGGTAATATAGTGCGGATATTTTTCCAAGTTTCACTGAATTTCTTTCAACCAATTTTTGTTACATTTTTATGTAGTAGTAGTTATCTCTCTCTCTCTCTCTTTACGTATCTAATACCGATAGCTAAAAATTGTCGGAGTTTTTAAAATTCTCGAGAAAATTACAATTTAGTTTACTTCGTATTTCAGCCAAGCAATGGTTTTGGCCAATTTTTTTCTTAATTATAGCAGACAAGATAGTTTTTCATCACTGGTTCCGGAAACTCTTAATGTTCAGATTCGTAAATTGGACCTATTTATGGCAGTACTGTTGAGGACATAGGTTTCCTACTATTTACCAGCATTGCATATTTTGCTTTTAGATTGCTATGCGATTTTGAAGTTACTTCAAAATATTGTTGCAGGTTTTCATAAACCTAAGCTTGGATTAGACTATTTTCTGTCTTAAGAATAGCCCCAGCTGTTGCTACGTATGGCAGAGAAAGTTGTCTCCAGGGCAGGGCGTTGGCTGTCCAGATCCGGATTGCGATGTGGGGTCTGCATTCTGATTGTTACACGGAATATAACGGAATTTCGCGTGCTTTGCACTGTTCAGCTTAAAATAATCCCGTAGGAGCATAAGTTTTTTTTTTCCTTTTCTTCCGAAATCACTCTAAACGAATGCTCCTAAATGCCATGATTGAATTCCTTCCCGTTACTTACAATCGTCTTTCGGAGCTAATGACGTCGACTAGACATAAAACCCCAAAGGGAAAAAAAATCTGTTAGTAAAGACAGTTGTCAAAAATCGGCACGAGGAAAATGTAATTTTTGTATGAAAAACTTATATTTTCCTCCCACTTTATTACAGTGTTGGGGCCAAATGTTTATACAGTTTAAATCTGACATTGTACATTGTTCACTCCGAATTTGCTACTTCACCACCCCACCCCTCCCATTCCTACGTCTCCCATCTGACCACTGTATCCAAAATGCGTATTTCCCCTCCGCGTGTAGGGTTAAGGGCAGTGGAGTGGGGATAGAGCAGACTGACCTTGACCCGCCTCTCATAACTGAACAGAATATAGCATTTTAATATTCATCCTGTTTTATTTACTTAGGAGGTATTAATAGAAACAAATTGAATAATGTATAAGAGCGACCAATGTAGGAATAGTTTTTATTCCTTCTGTGCTTTGTTCTCCGAATATACTTGACAAATCCCACATGTGTTTTTTTACTATTGAGTACGAATTGTAGGAACGGGCGAAAAATTTGTATTGTGGGGGTAGGAGTTGAGCTTTAGTATCCGGTCATCCAGATTTCGATTTACCGTACTCCAGGCGAATGCAAGGATTGTTCGTGCAAAATGCCACGGTCGAATTATATTTTTACTCTCCAACGTTACCGTTATCGGAAATACCTTAGGCTCGAGGCAGTTTTAATGAGTTGGGTTAACTTATATTCTAATAATTGCGCTGAAGTGCATGCTTACGTGACAATTTCCATGCACACCAGTTTTTGGGTCTGTCGCAGCTGGACCAGCAGGTCAACATGGAATCTGAACCATCAATGACTAGTCGTAAAGATTTCTTGCATCAGTATTCGGGCCCAGGACCGTGAAGTTGGAAGGCAAGTGCCTTAACCACTGGGCTACCAGACACTGCCTTTCATTTAGCAGCGCTTAAGTTGTCATCCGTTGCTTGTCCAAATCATAGGTACCGCCTTTGCCCGGTAAAGTAGCTACCCGAAGTGGCATCGACTCGAAGTCCCCTGAAGAAATATTCAGCCATGCTTCCATAGTTGCGAAAGGGTTGCCGTTGCAGAACGTCATGTACGAACTGATTATTGATCATGTCCCAAATTGTTTGATCTACGTAGCCATATGATTGTCCATAATGTTCCTCAAACCAATCATGAACGATTTTGGCCAAGTGACATGACGCATTGTCATCCTGGAAAAGTCCATCGTTGTTTGGGAACATGGTCATGAATCGCCTCAGATGGTCGAACCGTCATTCATCTGACCACGCAGTCATCTAGGGGTCAACCCATGAACCCAGGAGAGCCACTTGCGTCGGTCTTCTGCTGCCATATTCCATCAGCGGTAAATGTCACTGTACTTTCGCACCGTACGTTTCACATTGTGTTGCGAACACTAACACCTCGGCAAATACGTCGCTGGGCTCGGTCGTCAAGTTGGCGTGGTCGCCACTGCGTTGTCCATGGCGGAAGATAACGCCGGAAATTATATATTTCCGACTCACTGTATTCAGGAATCTGAATTTAAAATTTCCAAAAGGGGACATCCGGACCTTTCCCTGTGGTGAGATCTGGCCCGCGAGACTCCCCCCCCCCCTAGAAATCGCCCCTTCACAACTTTTTTTGATACTTTTTTGTAGGTCTCACCCTTCCAAAGCCGGTTACACCCCCACTTTTCGACGAAATGTTCCCCTAAAATCGACTTTCGCGTCATTTGTAGACCCTTTTCTCTTCAGTCCGAGAAAAATTTCAGTTGACCCCCTTGAGATTTCGCCGGACCCCCCTCCGCCCCCCTATTCCATCTCACGTAATTAATTTACGCCCCCAAAGGAAGAGGGCGTCCATTAATTAGTGAGATGTTCCCGAAATTACGGACAACCCCCCCCCTCCCTCCCCCGTGGTGAGATTTGGACTGACCCTGCTCCCAATCTGGTAGTTTTTTAGATTCCAGCTGACCCCCAAATCGGTATCGGTGACATTTTTAGGCTTTTTAACATCTGTTTTTCAAGAAATCAAAAAGATGTGATATCTCCGTCGACTCCCCTCCCCCTAGGTGAGATTTCGCTGGACCCCCATTTTACCTCACGTGATTAATGGACGCCCCACGTGTCTAGCGCCAACTACAATTTCCCGTTCAGTCTGTTAATTCATGTGCGGTCATAATGACGTCAGATAATCTTTCACACGACTCACGATTGTATAAACGAAAGTCCCAATACTGAATGGCATATTTCCGCGTTACTACAGCCAACTTGCATCTTCCTATCCAGTGACACTTTGGGGGCATCCATAAATTACGTGAGGTGAAATGGGGGTGTTTGACGAAATCTCACTAAGGGTTGGGGGAGTGGTCTACGGAAATCTCACGTGAGGTTTTGTAAAAAAAATGTTTGGACTGTAGAGCTAAAAAAAAATAAGGTCTCAAAAGGGCGATTTCAAGGGGGGGATCCGGAAAAACACCTCACGTAATTTATGGATGCACCTTTTTTGTTTTTCCTTGTTTGTCTAGGTAATTTTGCGGTATTGTCAGCATATTTGGCTTTACTTCAGATTTGTCGATCTTGTTGCCGTAGGGTCGCCGATGAGCTGCCACTTGTTGGTTTGTTTGTCCAGACTACAAAATTGCGTTGTTGGCTGCTTTTAACGTGGCAGCTTCGTCTTCAAAATTGAGCACGAATATTCGCATTTAAAAATTCGTTATCTTAGTTCATTTCTGTGTTCATCGGTTAAAGCAACTTTACAATTACAACAGATCGTTTGAGGTTATTTTGACTTTCTTTCCGGGAGCTAATCGTTTTGTGGGAAATTCTAAACGATTCGGTTTAAATTAAATAGCTCTGTTAATTGAGACTAGGTAACGTGGTTATATGAAGTGGTGTTTGTGTGGATATTACAATGTCTGCAATATTTCGGACGAACAATAGCAGTGTGTGTATGTATCGAAAAAGGGTATCTTGCAGACTATCCTCTTCGTGACCGAAAAGAGAATTTTTGGTTGAGTGCGGGACAGATTTAAAAAAATCGCGATATGAAAAATGTGTTCTTTACAGGGTTTTGTCTCTAATGCGTAATAATTTTTTGAAAAATCGTTCAAAAGCTGCCGAAACATATACTTATTGTGGTTGACTTAATATCAGCATGTTTTTGGGAATAAAGAAAGCAAGTTTTGACTGTGTAGATTGTTTAATGTTGAGGATCAGTAGCCGTCTGTTGAGCTGTCTTGACCTCGAGACGTTCGTTGCCCTTGAGTCGGCATTGAAATTCTAATGGCGCTACCTACTGTTCAGTCTCACGTTAAACCAATTAATTAACTCGTCACATTGCGGGACCTTAGGCTTTGCAATTAGAGTTATGGTGTATCGCAGTTACAAATCCTAGTGGAATCTCTTGAACTCTTGCTTGACTTTGAAGTTGTCATTTGGCCATATCCCATACATCTCATATCAATCTAATTTGTAGCACAGTTCTAAGACTTGGTACTAACAGAAGAGGACATTATGGGTATGAAGTAATATTGCAAAGGAGTGGAAACTACAGCAGGACACAATCGGTAACTGATATGATAAAGGAACTGGGTTGGGAGTCATTGGAGGGTGAAGAGAGTGCTGGGAGTGTATAAGGCGTATATTGGCGATGAGGCCTGGATGGATATTGGTAGAAGGGAAGAGATGACCATGACCACAAGCTGGCACTCTATTTCAGGCATAAGGCAGTAGAAAAGCTTTCATTTTTAGGTAGTAAACTGAAGCTGATAGAATTTTTTTTTTTTTTCTCTCTCACAATTGTTTGAATAGATAGTCTATAACTAATTTTTGATTTCTAGATTAAAGTCGATGCTAGTAGTTGATAGCGTGGTTTCTCCCATATCCGCATTTAAAAATGCGATTTTTATTTATGTGTTACTAAAATGATGCATTACAGGCAGATGTAAAATCCTTTCGTTATAGCCTCAGGTATGACCTTAACCAAAATTTAGGTTTGATTACTATAATAGTTTTTTTAATGGTTTTAGGCCTCGTCGATGTCGGGGTAATTAAAGGGGGGATGGAACTGGGGACGTGGAACGAGAAGGAATTCAGCCATAGCCTTTTGAAGGAAACTTCCCGGCATTCACCTGGAGTGATTTGGGGAAACCATAGAAAACCCAAATCTAGATGAATAGCTGATAGCGTGTGCATTTTGTATGTAAAACAGTTGCGTACTAATATGAATAGCTTTTAATGTAGCTTTGAGCAATTGCTAACTTAATTTCTTTATTCCTTAAATTATATTATTTGAAAAAACTTTTTTTCGAGAACAGTATGAAAACCAAACCTACTGTAACTAAAAGTGAATTTCTTAAATGACGTTTTATTTGCAGACTGCAGTAAGAGTATTTGAAAGAATGTAAAACATTTCTACGTATATCAGCGTCCGCGCACGCAAAAAATCTGACAGATCCTAGTTAATGATATGGCAAAAATTGACAATGGCCTGATAACTAGAAAGCTTGGCAGTTGTTTCTGAAGATGGAAATGCTCTTGAATATTTAGCAGTTTCTTCTGTTACCGGTTTAGTGGTGAAGATCTCGCAAGAAACTTCATACTAAGTCCTTTAATTTATTTTTCCAGTGTCGGTCGCTTTAAAATTGTAATGAGAACTTCCGTGTGGGCTTCTGGTTTCTCGATTTGAAATTGTAACTAGCTGGGGTTCGTGAACTTGGCAGTTTTCGCAACTTCCTGTCGATGTCTTAGGCACTTGACACACTGGCGACAGAGGTTAACTGCGCGGTGAATTGAAACCAGCAATCGGCTACCGATCAAGCATTAACAATTTGAATTTTGATGCACTTTATTTTTTGCTGTTATCAAATGAGATTAATAATGAAGATTGCTGAAATATTCGACTGTTTGTGACTTAGAAGCCGAGCCTGCCGGGTGAGCGGTAACGCTCTGGCCTCGCATTAGGGAGGACGTGGGTTCGAATCCCCGTCCTGGCACCCAGTTTTCGAGTTTCCATCACTCCAGGTGAATTCCGACCGGCATGGTTCCTTCAACAGGTCATTGCCTATTATTTTTTGAAGTGAAAACTTCTATAGCCGTATTACGCCGTGTTTGGACGGAGGTAAATCTGCAAATTCTTGACGTCACGTTATCGACATGCTATCTGTTGCCCGCGTCAACATGCCACCTGGGACCTGATTTTGATGTAACTTCGGATACCTGTCATTTATACAAGTGGAAAAACACTGTTTACGTTTGATTTACAGAAACCTAAACCCTCTCCTCCTCCCCCCCCCCACCCTCATTTTAATTTGTCGCCCAGTTTTTATCAGATTTTGATAGTACTTACCACACGTAAACTTCAAAATAGGCGGTCTGGTAGCTCAGCGGTTGAGGCGCTTAAGTTCTCTCCGGTCGCGGCTTCTAATCCCGCGGTTAGTAGGAATTTTCTAGAGTTGTATTTGATTATATGAGCTACGTCGGGACGATCCGTGATTCGGATTCCACGTTAAACTGTAGGCCCCAGAGGAAAGGAAAAAACCTTGTTTGTCACACGATAGCTTGGTACACCTCAGGCGGGAAGATTCGACGAACCGTCGGTTTTTGGACTAGCTTAGGTTTTTAGATTTTGAAGTGGAAACTTCTGAAGGCTCGTTGGGTGCTTTTCGAATTGGTGAAATCTTATGAGTTCGTACCACATGCTAATGTTAACAGTATGTCTGTAGCGGTCTGGTGGCTCAGTGGTTAAGGCGTCTGACGAACGAAAGGTCCCATGTTCGAATCCCTGTCTCGGCGGGGATTTTCATAGACCCTTAACCCGACCTTCACCTCTGGCACAGCTTGCTGTGTAATGTGAAGTACGCCAGAACGCTTCCGTGGTTCGGATTCCACGTTAAACTGTAGCTCTTCTGTACCTTGTATCACTACCGGGTTAGGTTAAGGCGGCTAAGACAGGGGCGGAATGCGCAGCCAATAGAAACCCTGTCACCAGGTCATTACGACCACACGGAATTATTATTATTTAGTATATCTGTAGGTCCCCTGTACCTGGTAGCACTACCGGGTTAGGTTAAGGCGGCTAAGACAGGGGCGGAATGCGCAGCCAATAGAAACCCTGTCACCAGGTCATTACGACCACACGGAATTATTATTATTTAGTATATCTGTAGGTCCCCTGTACCTGGTAGCACTACCGTGTTAGGTTAAGGCGGTTAAGACAGGGGCGGAATGCGCAGCCAATAGAAACCCTGTCACCAGGACATTAAGACCACACGGAATAATTATTATTTAGTATATCTGTAGGTCCCCTGTACCTGGTATCACTACCGGGTTAGGTTAAGGCGGCTAAGACAGGGGCGGAATGCGCAGCCAATAGAAACCCTGTCACCAGGTCATTACGACCACACGGAATTATTATTATTTAGTATATCTGTAGGTCCCCTGTACCTGGTAGCACTACCGGGTTAGGTTAAGGCGGCTAAGACAGGGGCGGAATGCGCAGCCAATAGAAACCCTGTCACCAGGTCATTACGACCACACGGAATTATTATTATTTAGTATATCTGTAGGTCCCCTGTACCTGGTAGCACTACCGTGTTAGGTTAAGGCGGTTAAGACAGGGGCGGAATGCGCAGCCAATAGAAACCCTGTCACCAGGACATTAAGACCACACGGAATAATTATTATTTAGTATATCTGTAGGTCCCCTGTACCTGGTATCACTACCGGGTTAGGTTAAGGCGGCTAAGACAGGGGCGGAATGCGCAGCCAATAGAAACCCTGTCACCAGGTCATTACGACCACACGGAATTATTATTATTTAGTATATCTGTAGGTCCCCTGTACCTGGTAGCACTACCGGGTTAGGTTAAGGCGGCTAAGACAGGGGCGGAATGCGCAGCCAATAGAAACCCTGTCACCAGGTCATTACGACCACACGGAATTATTATTATTTAGTATATCTGTAGGTCCCCTGTACCTGGTAGCACTACCGTGTTAGGTTAAGGCGGTTAAGACAGGGGCGGAATGCGCAGCCAATAGAAACCCTGTCACCAGGACATTAAGACCACACGGAATAATTATTATTTAGTATATCTGTAGGTCCCCTGTACCTGGTATCACTACCGGGTTAGGTTAAGGCGGCTAAGACAGGGGCGGAATGCGCAGCCAATAGAAACCCTGTCACCAGGTCATTACGACCACACGGAATTATTATTATTTAGTATATCTGTAGGTCCCCTGTACCTGGTAGCACTACCGGGTTAGGTTAAGGCGGCTAAGACAGGGGCGGAATGCGCAGCCAATAGAAACCCTGTCACCAGGTCATTACGACCACACGGAATTATTATTATTTAGTATATCTGTAGGTCCCCTGTACCTGGTAGCACTACCGTGTTAGGTTAAGGCGGTTAAGACAGGGGCGGAATGCGCAGCCAATAGAAACCCTGTCACCAGGACATTAAGACCACAGGGAATTATTATTATTTAGTATATCTGTAGGTCCCCTGTACCTGGTAGCACTACCGGGTTAGGTTAAGGCGGCTAAGACAGGGGCGGAATGCGTAGCCAATAGAAACCCTGGCACCAGGTCATTACGACCACACGGAATTATTATTTAGTATCGACCAAATCTCACCAGAGGGGGAGGGGGGTGGAATTCCGGAAAAATACCTCTCGTATTTAATGGATGCCCGCTTAACCAAGCGTGGCGCTAAGTAGGTCTATTTGATACAAGATGAAAATATGATTGCGTTGCATGGATACATTGAGGATTTTGTCGCTAGTTCGGTAGCAGGACTGTAGTTCGTGATTTAACAGCTGACCTAAATCCGAAGGTGGTGTCGAAAATTTAATAATTTCTACACTGGATGTCATAACGGGATTCGAAAATTTGTTTCGATAAAATTAACCTTTGACATTTTTTTAAATTGTCTGTCTGAAAAAGGTATTTATTAGGAGCCGTGGAATTTTTCTGCGATATCGGCTATACCTTGTGTTCAAACGTCGTGTCTTAAAATTTCTTATGTAATATAGTGAGAAGATTTTTTAAATTTTAATACTATCTTATAGGAAATGCTCTAGAGTTAATGGTGGATTGGATAGGTGCTACCAATTCTAATCAAAATCTACTTTGGTCATCTTGTCCAGCACGCTATGATGTCACGTGTCCAACCAATAATTGCTAGGGTTGTTTGCTCTCTAAATCCGTAGTACCTGGGTGACCGATCTTCGCTCGGTATCTTTCGATTTCTGTTCAATATCCAAGATTTCGAGTAAAGTTTGATTAAAGTAAAAGGCTTCCTAGGCGTTTTGAGGCGCACAGTTCACCAAAGAGAAGCTTAACTAACATCAGTAGGCGTACTGGTACCTGAAACTTCTACGTAATGAGGTTAGAGCCGTTTTCGAGAAAACAAATACAAATGTGCTCCTTTCTTTTTTTTTTTTAAAAAAAAAATCGTGTTAAAAACTTGAAAAGCAAAACGTTATCTACATGTAAAATTTCATCCAAATCGCTAGATCCATTTGCGAGACCGCCTCACATATTACTTTAAAAAAAATGCTATTATTATGTAAAATAGAAATCTTAATGCCAGTTTGATAGGCCCTATTAATTAATGGTGCGAGATTTGTGGTATTTCAGAGGATTCTTCGTTAACCCTTGATGATGGATTCTTATGTAACTCGACGAGAAAAATTGAAAGTAAAAAATATTTTTATATATATATCTCGCTTAGTTCTCGAGATATCGTATCTCAAAATTTACGCGGTTGGTTGAAATGCGACCTGAACCAGAAGACATATTTCGCCATAGCCAAGTTTGATGGTGAATTCGTATGAAACTCGTCGAGACAAATCGAAAAAAAGGAATTTTTCTGATATCTCGCTTAGTTCTCGGGATATTATATCTCAAAAGTGAAGAGGTTAGGATTAGCTCCAGCCTGGACCAGAAAAAAAAAATCCACCAAAATGACCATGTCTGTGGTGGAAATGTAATTTCAATGTTTTATTTTGTACCTAGTGGTTGTTAGGTTGAAATACAGCCTGGACCAGAAGAAACGTCGCCAAAAGCACAAGGAACTATACCTATAAATGATTTTTGACATGCTATATCTCGAAAACCAAGAACATTTATTCTTTATTTTCGATATGTTTCATCGAGTTCTATAAGAATTCATCATCGGGTTGTGACGTTAATAGAACATCATCTGTGCTAAATTTATTCACTCTGATAAAACTATGCTCGTACATGGCAGTAATCTCACATCTTCTGATCAGCATTTCAAAATGCTAATAAAACAATTCCCATAAGAAGTAACCTTCGTTATAAACATTAATAAAGCACAAGGTCAGACGATTCAAAAGGCAAGATTCTATTTATCAGAACCCTTTTTTTCGTATGTGCACTCGCACGCGGCTTTTTACTTTATTATCAAACTCTACTCGAAATCTTGTACATTGAACAGAAATCAAAGATGTTTTATAATTAAGGAGGTAGTATTTAATGACTAACAACCACTTTTTACGGTCAAAAAGTAAACGATGATTACTTTATAAAGAAGTTTCTGATAAAACCATTGATAAATTTTTAATTATCTTCATTTTTAAATGTTTTACAATTAAACTTGCAGTGTTAATATTTCCACGGGTCAGCCAGTATACAAGAACTGTTCGTTTAATTATTCTTTGAAATCAAAGAAAATCAATTTGTAGGCTTTCTGGTACCTGAATTGTCTACGAGATGGCGCTAGTGCCGTTTTCGATATACGGAGTGACAAAATTGTTCGTATTTTGTAAACTCGCTTTTTTGTAGGGAAGACAACTATTTAGGTAATCTTAAAAGTCAAAACGTTATCTAAATACCAAATTTCATCCAAATCATCACAGCCGTTTCCGAGATCCGAAATAATATATATATATATATAAACAAGAATTGCTCGTTTAAAGATATAAGATATAATGCTAAGCTTCAGTTTTCCTGTAATAGTTCAATCATATGTACTATTTCTGAAATGTGTTTTTTCGTTACAAGCCATTATCTCCCTTCATACCTAACCGAAATCGATAAATAATGTTCATTTTAAAGACTAAGGTCTCCGCTTTGGTCACATCATATAATAAGATATTTTTTCGGAATTCTAACCTTAAAGGGCAAAAGTATCAACAATTCTACAACGCATTTTTGTCACCGGATACTTAATACTTTTGCCTTTTTAACTGTCGAATTCCGAAACATTTATTTCTTAAAATATGTGACCAAACCGGAGAACTTAACCGAAATCAAGAAATGAGGTATCATTTTAAAGATTAATTATGGTGGTAGCGCGTATGATAGTTCAGAACCAAGCCGTTAGATAGCAGCAGCGCATGTCACAGATACGAGTAAACTGCTTCACTGGCGTCAAGGGTCGAACTCGTACCCATAGATAGCAGATGTCAGACAGATATCAAACTGTTTTTATACAGTAAATAGCTTTTCGGATGTTCTTTTCTGTTACGGAAACATTTGTTTTGTTATACAATTCTTATGTAAACATTTTACTCTAGAAATTTTCTCACGGGCTATGATCACAGCAACACCCCAGAGATATGGATATGCTGTATTTTGTTCAGGTTGGTTGTATTCCTTTAAGGTCGGTGGCAGTTTGTCATGTAGTGTATTTCGTTTAAATCCATAAATTTGTTACTTTTGTTGATAGTTCGTGAAGATGTTTTCATTATATTTTCTATCTATAGCCGGGGCTGTAGTAAGTTAATAAATGCCGAATTATGTATGCATCTGGATGCGCGTATGATAGAAGCTTTGATAGTAGTGGCAGTTTTGATTAGATTAAAATGCAGCCTACAGCTGACTGCATGAATAATTTTTTTTCCTCGACAATCTAAGTTTCTTTCATGCGCGCCAGGCGGATGAAAGTAGTTCTATATTTATCTCGATTTAAGCTCCCTGGACCACGATTACGCATGATATTACGCGGAATTAAGTTAAAATTTGTCTTTAATATGTTTTGCTTTCGCTAAAACAATGTTGCCGAGTTAATAATACCAGACGCATAAGTAGTATCGCTGTGTTAACAACCGAAATTTGCTTACCTTTACAAAATAAATGTTATGAACGCTATTTAATAATTCTATTCAGTTGAAATTAATTGCCGTTCAATCTAGAATAAATTTGAAAAATTGCAGGCTCCCCCCTTTAAGTGAGACCGACCTTGTGATTTTGGAGACATTTTTTAATCCCTGCTGTTTGAAGAGCACCAGTTGGGAATAAAACGTTGACGTAAGATTTCCGGCGGGCTCACTCCCCCCCCTCCCCCACGGATGAGATTTCGCCCTACCCCTCCCCCGCCCCCTATTGTAGCTCACGTAATTAATTGACGCCGTTTTTGCACTAAGACGGCGTGTGACGTATGATTTAGTATACGGAATTCTCTCGCGTCAGACCCGAGTTGGTGCCGTGTGCTTTGATCGGCGCGGCCGGTCATAGCATTACGTCACGTCTGCTGTGACGTCACGCGGTTCAGCTTGCGGCGACAGCCGCCGCGGCGCTGTGTTCGCCTAGCCGCGGCGCGTCTTAATTTAGGCAAAACAGGAAGCCTAGTCGGAGAGCTTTAGACATGGAGAGAACTTCAGGACCGCGGAGGCGACGAAGCCGTACGTCGCCAGATCATTTTTATTCAATATTCAAATATCACTGTGGTAGACGTGAAATTAATTACCATGTTGCTTGAAAAAGTGTCAAGAGTGCAGAAGTGATGATGCACTAATATCTGCCCTTAACTAGCAGAATTGATATCAGCTGTGTTTTTGGCTCTCGCGTGATTGATTAATAAGGTCGTTACTTTTTATTCCTCATTAGCTAGTGCCGCAACTTAATTCACGGGGACTGTTAATATACGAATCTCTCTTAAACCGATAATGCCAGTTTAAAACAACGCCAGCGATGGTGAAAAAAATTTCCCCCGAATAATTCTATGGCACACTTTAGGGCTATAAAATTTTTACTGCGAAAATTTACCAAATCTAAACCGTTAGGTTTTGTGTGAATTTCTTAGATAAGAAAAACTGATACTATTTTCTGGGCATATATCTTGCTTTCTGACTTCAGTTCAAAATGCAAGACTTAATCAGATTTCCTCTGCCGCCTTTGTTACTAAAATTTCAAGGTATGCTGCGCTGTTTATTTGACAGTCTAAGATTTCGGCTGCCATTTTAAACGCCATGAGAACACCAAGCATTTCAGTGTAATGGGCTGCTGTCTTCATTGAAGTTGGTAGAATCCTTTAAAATTTAATAAATAGTATCTATGACTACGACTGTAGAATGGCAGCCGAAAGCTTAGACTAGCAAATCATTAAAATGCATCATGCCCTATTTTGGCTGTGGGATTGCGGGATGTACATTAATAGAAACCGTGTCAAAATTCTACCAGTAGATTTTGTGTGAATACCCATTAACTTGCAGCATACACACACAATTAAAAAGAAATAATTTTCTGTAGCTAATTAATAGTGGCTCAAATGAATTTTTCTTTTTAAAAAATGTAGACTTTTTCCCAGTTGTAGTAATAGTATAGAATATAGGTATATTCTTAGCAGGCAGCTTTTCTGCTTTAGAAATGTTAATTCTGCTGCGCATTCTTGATGTTTGGAACGAGTCTTAATGTATTTAAAGTACTAGTTTCCTGCACTCCCGTCTTGTTTTGGAGATTCCTGTTTTATGTTTTGACAGATGTATCTGGTGACAGAATTGAGTTCACCAGTTTAAGTTTGTTGTGTTGGCATGTGTAGAGCCTCTCCTATATTTAGCTAGTTCACTTCTCTCCAAGGTCTTGGCTAGATCCAACACAATGCTCCACATTAGATACTTACCTGATTTTTTCCCTATCTTGTACCCTCACTGTAATCTGCTTTGATAATGAAATTTTATGGAGCTAAATTTGTTTCTATTCCTGTTAAAATTTGAAATAATCAATTCTGAATCCAGTATTTGTGCATTGTTAGGTTAAGTGGTGGTGAATGTTTTTCGCTTTATGTATAGTTTCAGATAATCGTTATTACATTATCAGTTTGATTTTGTGTTAAAACAGTATTAACTACTCTATATATTTGCAATTATCTCTATATAATGCATTCTTTATTCTGTAGACCACCCGTTTTTGGTCCATCAGTGTCCTGATAATTTTTTTTTTTGGCAGTTACCTAACTGAATCGTTATTAAATGCCCGATGTTGTAATGTTTTACCTATTTTTGTTGTAGTTTACACTGTGATACTGTTGGAAATGCTTAAATGTGGCTGAAATTAAGAGCAATATGGCATTGGTGAAAGCAAAGAAGATTAAAAATAAATCGTAACAACTTCACTTATACCAAAAGTCTTGATCCTCGTTAAGCTTGCATAGTTTGCAATGAATTTGGAACTATTTTAATACACATGAAGTAATGACTGAAGTAAAGGGGCATACATTATGTGAGGTGTTTTCCTGGAATTTCGGACCATTCCCCCCCCTCCCCCCCTCGTGGTGAGATCTGGTCAGAAACCCCCTCCCCATGATAACGTAAGCTCTGCTGGCCGACCCTTTGAGACTTTTTATTTTGGAAATTTTTTCGCCGCCTGTAGACCTTTTTTTAATACTATTCTTCAAGTAATTAAAAAGATGTGATATTTGTCAATCCCTCTTCCCCCTGGCGAAATTTCACCGGGCCCCTCACCCCGTATTTCACTTCATGCAATGGTGTTCGTGAAAGTAACTTAAATCATATTTTAAAATTTTAAACAACGCTTGCTCTCTGCTGTAAGGAAATCTAATATTGCACCAAAGCGGGTAGATGAGTGATAATGCATTCAGGAGAATGCGGATTTGAATCCCATTCTGACAATCCAGGTTTGAGTTTTCCATGGTTTCCTTATATCACTCCAGATGGTTTCTTCTAAAAGGCCATTGCCAAATCCCTTCCTGCCTCTGTCATCAAAGAGGCAAGGGAGGGGATATTGCCGCTCGAGAATGAAAGCTTCTGTTGAACACACATTAATACATTCACTTAGCGTGCTGAAAAGTCATATCAGTGCACGGTGTGTTTAAAGAAAACATCCACATCTAATCAATATAAATAATAAAAAGTGACTAATAATTTCATTTAAAGTAAACTACATACTTTCCTTTTAGTATTCTGGCAATTCATTTATCGTAATTATTTATCCAAACAGAATTACTATCATGTTCAGGTTCATGATCTCAGTTTGTGGTATTTATTTCTTTTGGCATTTATCAAATTTAAACGCACAAAAAGGCAACTAATATGTTGTTTTAAATGTGGTACATACTATTTCGGAAACAGTTTGTTGTTATAACAAAATTTAAGGGCAGTGAAAACACCTGTGGCCATTCCTAACCGTCCAACAGTGCCCAGGTGCATGTCGTCAGTATGTCACGATGACCAAGCTGACCTCTTATTAGTATTGATTTCTCACTTTGTCCCTAATTTTCTCTGAAACTGAATTTCAAAATCTTGTTTTTCCTGCTCTGTACGTGAGTTGCAGTAGATCTGCTCCTTTACACCCAAAGTTGGTTCCACAGAAAGTAGATCCCTACACTGTCAGTGTAGTTGAAATGAGCTATGGGAAGGTGCATTAATACTTTGACAAATTATTCTTATTCATTCCAAAGTAAATTTTTTGCAAATATCTGAAATGTGTTTTTGGTCCTGCAGGTAGCAAGTCGTCGAGTCGGCCCAAGGGCAAGCGGAACCAGCAGAAGATGCGCGAACGTGACCTGAACCGCAAAGGAGCAGAGAAGGAAGGCACCGACATGGACGCGTTTTCGGACGTTCACGCACCCGTTCCTGCCGTCACGGAGGAGACGGCACCTGCTGCCGTGCCCGCCAGGTAGGAACAGCTGCACGTATAAGCTTTTTTTATTGTGGCTTGCTTAATGATCTTTTGGTTAGTTGAAATTGTAAAATAGTTCAATAATGCCTTGATAGGTTTACCTGTCTGTTCTCGATAGAGTAGGAGAAATTTCACAGGTAATTCACAAGTTCACAATTTGTTATACAGTCGGACATTCAGTTTATTTCATAATACATTCCCATATACATAAAATTTATTGGGCCCCATAAAAATTTAGGATTTAGCTTTGTGAAAGTTTCAATCTGAAAGAAGGTGAATGTTAAGTTGTAAAATAATGTAGAATAGATATACATAATGATAGCCTGTCATCAAAAGTTTGCACTCTGTTAAATACTTTCATTCACACACGCAACTACTCTTGCTCTTCGAATGTCCCTTACACTGATATTTCCTTAATTACACTGTTAAACGAAATAGTCTTCACTCAGCACCAGTGCAAGCGACCCAAGTGTGCACGTAACAGTACCGTGCCTCTGACTAAACTGCGCTGGCTCCGTGTGTTTCTATAGGCAAAAGATTACTATTCTGTTACAACCACTATGAAATTACCATTCATTTTGTGGTAATGAATGGCACTTTGTTTGTATTTCAGAGTATCTACACCTCCAGCAGCTCCTCAGAGAGCGGCCACACCACAGCCAGCGGCAGCTCCGTCGGGGAGGGAGTCTCCCATACCTACTCTAGTTCCAATACAGGCCACCCCCAAGGTGAGTCAGTATCCTCCAGTGCCATGAATAGTTATAAACATTTATTCTAACAACACTTTACAAGTTTCCACTGAGACATCATTGTTAGTACTGAGAAGTTGCAACTATGTAAATGTAAAATATCAGCAGAGCCCTGCGATTACCTAATATAATGTTTAAATAAAAAGGTGGAAATAGTGATGCTGCTGCCAAATAAGATTTAATAGAATGGCTAAATCGGTGTTTTGGATAAAGTATCGTACCATATCACAACTAATGCTGCAATTTTATTACTCTCTCTCATTGCAATAAAAGCAATGTTTGGAAACTCTCATTTGCAAATGGTTTGTTTTCCACTAATCTAAGAATAGGCATCCATTTTATGACTGGTACAAATGAAAAAATTGCCACTCCCCTATGAACAAAATGGTGCCAGCTTGTAATGGTCATCTGTTCCCTTCCAATCGTCCAAATTTGAGTTTTCCACCATTTCACCTAATTATGTAAGGTTCCTTCAAAATTCCATGGCTGAATTCATTCCCATTAGTTGCTCCCAGTCCTTTCCTGCTTTTAATGACCTTTTACACCAATGATGTGTGAAAAGAAACCTAAGCTCATCATCCTTGCCAATGAGTTAGTTTCCATTTACTTAAATTTTAGATTTTGTGATTTTTTTTCCCCCCATTTTTAATTTTACAAGCAATAATAAAATTGTGAGGAAATGTGGGAATTTTTTTTAATGGACAGGGATGTAAGATAAACTTGGAAACCTCTGATGTAGAAGAATGAATGGATGATGCCTTCATATGGCCCTGGCTAAATCCCTTTCCCCATCGCTTCCCCTCTTGAATAACCTTGATATTGATTCACAAAGCCGAAAAACAAAGATATGATTTGAAAAGTAGCTTTTGAAACAGGACTTTTCCAGTTTTCCCCTTCTCTAGCAATGAATCATTGAATTGTGGAGAAAGAAAAGGGCAATTAGCTGGTATCAAGACTAATCTGGTTGGCCCGTACCTCAGTGTTCCACTGTGGTCGTGCTTTTAACACCAACAACCACACTGGCGGGTTGATATTAATATTACTGTTACCTGGCATTGCCCAGTCTAATCGTGATTGATTTACCCATGCACTATTTTATTTCCAACGTGAATAGTGTGTACAAAGTTTCATTAATTTGGTAGCAGCCATTTCCAGAACTGAACTAAATGTTGATATGCGTGAGCAATCTCCAGAATGGAATGGATTGGATGCTGTGATATGTCAGTTTACATTTTGGTCTAGGGTGCATTTCAACCTAATCATATCATTTAAAGTTGCTGCTAAATAATAGAAACATGCGCCAACTGCACATTAATACATACCACATACATAAATCTGTATATGGGGGGGGCGCACATTAACTATGTGAAGTTTTTTCCGGAATCCCCCCCCCCCCACCTCTGGTGAGATCTGATCCCCCCCCTCCCCAAGATGACATGAGATTTTGATGGGAACCCCTCTTTGCTGATCGACATTGTAGTTTTTAGACCTTTTTTTAGCTCCTCTGCTTCAGCGGAGAGGTATACCCCCACCCACCCCTTCTTAAGTGTTTTTTCTGGACCTATCCCCCCCCCAAGTCGCCATCTGTGTTGTTAATGGACCGTTTTTTCTTTTTTTACTGCCCTTCAAGAATTTCAAAAGCTCACACGAGATGGGGAAAGGAATCGAACCTGTGCCACATGAAGGAACCAGCCAGGGATTCTCCTACATCAGATTCACAAAGTTTTTCTTACCTTATTCCCCTTCCATCAAGAGAAATTCCCACACTTCTTCACAGCTTTATTACTAAAAAAAGTAAAAATGAATGTTTGTATGTATCTGCCTTGGTGAGATTTCACTGGACACCCCCTATGGAATATGTTTGTTTTGACATCGTGCAGAAAGTGCCAATTTTTAATGAGTTTTCGCAGCATGAATGATTGGGGTCTAAGTTAAAATCTGACGTATGTGTTGAGACAGTAGGACACACATTTAATAAACATTCTAGCATAACTTAAAAAATAGCTGATTTGATTAGATTTAAAGGGGGGGGGATAGTCTGTAAACCAAATACAGACAGAATACAAATACAAAGTTCCATTGGAATTGAATAAAAAATGTTGGTTTGTATAAAAATTGAGGGGTCGAGGGGGTGTTTTTTTAGTTAGAAACATTCTGCAGAAAAAATTCACGCATGTTCCAACTTTGTGTTCAAACTGTGTAGAAGTCTGTTAATCTAGGATATATACCAACATTCATTTTTACTTTTTTTTTTAATAATAAAGCTGTGAAGTGTGGGAATTTCTCTTGATAGAAGGGGATGTAAGGAAAACTTTGGGAATCTGTGATGCCTGACTGGTTTCCATCTTGATGTTGATTGTCCATAAAGCCAAAAAAATTTGCAAAACGACTTCAAAAGTAGGTTTTATTCTCAGATATGGAACTTTGCCAGTTTTTTTTAACCCCCCCCCATCCCCTTTTTCTATAACAAGGAAGGTCAATACACTGATATTAATGTTATATATGTTTTTATGTTGGATTATCACAGACTTGTTTTTAAGGATGTTTCATGTATCGTTTCATCAAATTATTTATCTTTCTAAAAGTTGTTAACCATTAAATGATTTATTTATTTATTTAACTTATGGCCATTACACAAAAATAATACAATTTAACATTAATTACAATTAAAATTCAAAATTAACATGGTGTAGCCATCTAAAGCTTCATTTGATATTTTAATAAAATCTATCGGTGATCCCCTGAAGGCTCGAAGTGGGAAGTCAAATGTCACGTGACGGTTGGTTTGTTTTTCCTCACCACAGTCGCATCTCGGTGAATCTCTCATTCCCCATGTGTACAGAGCTGAAGCAGATCTGCCATGGCCAGACCTAACTCTGTTAAGAGCTGTCCAGGTCTTGCGAGGAAGGTCGAGTCCCTTTAGTGCCTGTTGATTGGGAGTGCCATTCTGGTGGGGCTGAGGCTATCCACTCCAATTTTCCAAGCTTCTCTCCCATTAAAATTATCAGATATAATTTGTTTTACAGTTTTCACACTTGGATTTCTTGATTTAAGTCTCACAAACATATTATCCATGTTGTCATGGATGGGCAGATCCAAGTTAGGACAGATCTTGATATATTACCATTAAATGATAAAGATCATTCACAATGTTTCGTAGAATGTATTTTAATTGTTTGACATTTTCTTGTGGTGGTGTGAATCTACTGCTTACTGTAAAAGTAGTATTGCAGCCCTGTAGAACAACCAACAAACCCATTAGAATTGTGCCAAATTTTTGCATAATTCTAAATTTTTGTTGGGAGAATAATTTATACGCTATCCTCCAGGATTGTTGCCATAACTCTACTGGCTGGAAATGTATAGTACACAGTATGCTGAAATGTTTTGATTGTTTGTGAATTTGACGGTGTTTAAAAAGTCTGTATCGCGTGTTTCAGGAGAAAGAGGTAGAAAAGAAGAAAAAAGAAGTTCCAGTTGAAGATGAAAAGAAAGGGGAGGAAGAGACTGATAGAGAAAAGGAAAAGGAGGAGAAAATTGTGGCAGCACGGAACGAGGCGAATGCCAAAGTCTCGGCAGTGGCCGTGGAAGAGAAGAAGGAAGACGAGATCATAGAGAACATTCCTCCGAAAGCGGTCTTGCCCGTTCCAAAGCAGCTCTACAGAGAAGGTAATAAGCTCAACTATTAAGTCCATTTCTGTTTTTCAGTTAAGTGTAATTTCAAGGTATGATGATACAACATTATTCATACAAACCCATGTTGATAAGACACTGGAATTCCTCGTTGCTGAAACTTGAAAATACACTTCTTTGGTTTCAAAATTGGTGCATTCCTTCCTTGTAACAGTAGAACCACAAAAAGGGGCAAAAACGCTACAGCCTGGAACACCAATGTAATAGTTAATAAATACGACGACGTAAGCTTTTTCTTAAGTATCATGTTATATAGAAAATTCATGTTTGTTGGCATGGTGCTTTATTTCTCCAATCTTAAATTTATACCTGGAATGAAGTCGATGAGTTTTACTGCTGGTAATTAAAGTAATCTCACATTATGTTTCACATGTCCAGGTCATAACTGAACTGGATCGAGGAGGTACAGTGGGTCCCCCTGAACCAGCTGTCTTGATTTTTAGACAGTTTACACACAAACAAGGCAAATGCTAAGACTGCCCTTAGTCTCCACCTTATAAACCACACGATATTCATCATTGTAAATGCTCCATATGTGATAAATCTGGTTATGTGCATGGATGCCGGTGTCTTTTGGTCTGTAAGTTCAGATACGGAAAAAAGGTCAATGTAGCATATAGACTGATATGAGCAACAGTTCTTTAAGGTTATAACGGAAAGTAAAATGTTTAATTCTGTAAATGTCTTCTTTTTTTTTTTTAAGCGGGGGTGGTGGTGGTGGTTTTATTTCTATTTTTACCAAATGTCCAAGTCGGTATTTTGCCTAAGCCATCACCAGTTCTAGTATTTTGTCCTTTTTGAGTACTCTCCATTGTACTGGCCATAGTTTACCCAACTGACTCCAGGCGAATGCTGGGATGGTTCCTTCAAAAAGCTCATGACCAAATTCTTTGCCTCGAATTGTATCCCACCTATAACTACATTGACAAGACAGTTGGAAGCAAAAAAAAAAAAAAAAAAAAAAAATAAAAACCATTGTACTGGCCATATAATTAGAGACACTAGTGATCGCCCAGGAGTCAAAATTCGACCGTAATTCATTAAGTTGTGTAGTTTCTTTCATGGAAGAGTAATATTCATTATTTGAATTTGTTCTACAGTTTTGCTGCGAGCATAGATATATTATATACTGTATACATTGACGTTGTTAGCTGCGAGTGTGTACCAATACGTTATTAGCATGTGTTGTTTGCCTTAATTTCCTGAAATACCTATAAAATTAAAATGATACACTCCATGTGTGACTGTATCCTAATTTTAGCTTCTGAACTAACCATAGCAAATGATGAAATGTATTTATGAATGTTTACAAAATAATTTTTGATTTTCTATTTCATAATTTGAAATTATTCCATCATACAGTGATTTAAAATATTCATTTTGACTTACGGCTGGTAAAACTGCTTAAGCTTTATGATGACATGAAGTAAATGCAGTTCTTTCGCCTGAAGTGAATTGGAAATGTTTTGCATTGTAAATTCGAAACTATAAAAATTTCTTGGAATAACATTTAGTGTGCATTTAAATGTGTCCATCAGAATAATTTCCTCATTTTGTGTGTGCATTATTTAAATTTGGTCTATTATTTTGAATTCCATGCAAATATTCCTTCTCTCTCTCTGACCTGTCAATGTTCTACATCAAGGTATAACGGAAGTAGGTGCAAAAATCTGAATGGGGGAAAAAAATTATAATAAAATTAAATTTAAAAACCTTTGATCAAAGTTTAACCTTAAAAATAATAAAATGACCATAGCATCTGGCAGAATCGCTACATTCCTTTTCGAAATGATCGTTTTATAACTTCGAAGATTAATCTCTATTTTATGAGACTTTTGTCTCACCAAAGACAACAGAGTATCTCAATGCTGGGAATACACATCAGATAGTTGGCTCCGATCCGATTTCATGCACACACACATTTGCGAATTTTTTTATTTAATAATGTATTTGTAACATGTATTAAGTGTGCTTATTATTAATTTTTTTCTTTAATGTTTACCAAAGACCACATACATTGGAAGAATCACTAAGCGTTGTTTCCACCAAAAAAAAAAAAAAAAAATTGAATGTAAACAACAAATGTTTCATTTTATTTACTTTAATGAATTTGTAACACACATTATATATAAATTTTAGCTTTCTGTACTTCTCCATATAAACTTTAACTATGCCAAATCTCTCGCTTCTCCGTACGTGCGACAGTCTTAAAATAGATCCGAAGTTTTCGCTTAGCGTGTTAATACATATATGTCCGACTGTGTGACGTTGCAGATCAGTGGAGTCCCCTGAACCCCGACGGCAAGAAGAAGTACGAGCGAGACTTCCTGATGCAGCTGCAGCACACGCCACAGGCCAAGAAGAAGCCAGAGAACTTCCCCGCCGACCTGGACAACGTCCTGAAGGACCGCCTCAACAACAGGGTGAGTGTCCCGTGCCGGCACGCCGCGCTCGTTCTCTGCTCCTCTGTGCCGACACAGCGACAGTAATGCCTTTTTCTCTCCCACTGCGACACTAAAGGGATCAAAGGTTATCGCCTTTTTGCAAAAGGACATTTTCTTCATGGTACGCAAAACTTCTCTAAGCCATGGATTACTAAGTGTTGAGCTTCATATTTTGTTTGCATGTCGAGTTCTGTTCTGCCATTTGCGTTATGTTGGTAGCCTCGTTATTCAATTTTTATTCTGCTGATTAGAAAATTTTAATTATTTTTCTGCATGCTTGTACAAAAGTGCAGTGTGTATTTACTTTCCTTAAGGCTGCATTAGCTAAAAAGTAAGTTTCAATTTTCATGATTAAATGAGTCATTAATGAAATAAAGCTGTCGTGGCATTTAACTTGGAAGTTGGAGCAAACATAGGTGATACTTGTACAGTTAATGACAGCAATGTCGATTTTTAAAATACTTCAGTATTTTTTGTGTAGATTATACTTTGTTCTGTGAATGTGATTGAGGGACTTATGATTGTTTGCTGGTATAAATATGTTCTATGGAACTTATAGTTTTTTGATTTTCTTCCCGTGATGCCTGCTAAATTTTGAGTGAAATCAAAGAAGCCATTATAGCAGTCATAAGAGTTCAGAAAATTGTTGACACTTTGGTTATATTTAAAATTTGTTGTTTCATACTTTCCCCATGCTATGTTACCCAAGATTTCAGTAATTATACAGGGTGTCAAAAAAAAAAAACTGTTCAGTTTCAAAGTTTTGCATTTTATATACAAATATTTTTCAACCAATTTTTTTAGAGTATTTTCTACATGGAATGAAGTTTTGTTACCACCTTACCAATGTTTTGTGCATTCATCCCAGACACAGTGCACTATATCTTATGTGACACTTTCCACAGCGTTTTTTAATTTCTTATTTCAAACTCTGTGGGGAGACTTGGATCAAAAGATAAATCTATGTATCTCTCGATGGTAAAATCACAGAGCATGGGATTTGGGGGCAGTAGCAACCAATCCATTGTTGAATGAGCTTGAATTAAACAGCTTAGTCCTCTTGGAAGATGAAATGTCCTGAATTTTGGTCAAATTGTGGGAAAAGCCATTTGTGTAACATCCAGGTGAAACTACCCAGTTACATTACCTCCAAAGAAGTAACCCCATACACTTCTGATTGAGAGATTGTTCAATAAAAGTCTGTTCAGTTGTATGGATATTTTTAGCCTCATATATATACACCTTGTGGAATAATAGTTGTCCTCACTGTGAAAAATGTAGAAAGCTTTGTTGAGGTGACATTATACTTGCAACGAAACTTTGTAGTGCATGGGAAGAGGTATTTGAAATATGCTATGGCAAGCCGTTTAAGTGAGGCTCTTTATTTTTGAGGAATTACATTTTAAAATCCAGTTCATTTTTTGGACACCCTTACTTTATGCCGAGATGTTAGGACCCTACAAGAAACCCAATACAGATGATCTAAGAGGTTAAACAAACAGAAGAAAATAATAAAAATAAGTCTTTGATCATAAACATAAAGGTAATATTGTTAAAAACTGTTACTGTTGACAGTCTTTTCAAATGGTAATATTGTTTTTTTTACAACACACATTTATCCGTGGAAAATGTGTAGCATGTGACACTTGTAGAATTGTTTAGCTCTATATTGCCAATCTGTGCCACCAGTTCTAAATCTCTGAAACTGATATTGACCAACAGAATTACTGGTGACACCTATGGAGTCTCAGTTAAAAAATTGATTGCCTTCCATTCCTTCCACCCCTCTCCCCCAGTATACAAGCAAAAGTAAATGGCTGGCTTCTTTGGTTTTGACTCTTTTTGCTGTTGTAGTGGTGATACACTTGTTTCTGATTATTAGGTGATTGATGTTAATTACGAAAGTCTGAAGTTTGTGTTTCTGCTAATTAGTTTCTGGAATGATACAATGCTTGTTGTTCCCACAGACTTCGAGACTACCGGCGGATTTAACCAGAGGCCCCCACGAAAATTTCACCCCTGCCTTCACCAAGCAGTCTTCGCAGATCTACCGCGTGAGTACACGTTACTTTTACATAGATTTTAAACTATTACTGCCTTAATGATTATTTAAATTGAAAGTAGTGGTCTGAAGATGCATTGAGGAATAAACTTTAGAATGAATGGTAGTGAAGCTCTTTTTTTTTCTTTTTTTCTTTGGTAGATTTTACAACTTTCTAATATCAAGAAAAAATTTAAAGTTAATATTTTTGTTAATAGCAACAGCAGCCACCACCTAAACGTGGCAGTCAGCAGGGCAAAGCATCGAAAGGTGGCCCACAAAAGCCACTGATCCAGTACACCATAAAGACGGAGGTTAAACTGCGCGAAACCGAAAACGCCTGGAAGCCGACACGGTTGCGCAAGGAACAGAATGAGGCCGATAAGACTGAGGTGTGTTCAGAGAGAATACGTTACTGTAGTAAGTAGATGTTTAGCTATTAGCCGTGTAATGGAACGTTCTAATTTGTTCAAAATTTGCAGGATCTGTATAAGAAGGTGCGCAGTGTGTTGAACAAGCTGACGCCACAGAAGTTCAACACGTTGGTGTCGCAAGTGCAGTCCCTGCCGATCGATACCAGCGACCGGTTGCGTGGTGTTATCAACTTGGTTTTTGAGAAGGTATGTTTGTAAATTCACTAAGGTTGTGTTAATATTCTACTTCATTCCCAACTTTCAACATTTTTGTTACATTGTGGCATAGTATCCCAATTTTCGTCTTTACAAATCCAATTAGCTAACTATAGTTTCCTTAGAAAGAAAAAAGAAATGCAGTCTTAATGATTTTTTAAAATTTGAAAGTAGTGGACTGAAGATTTTTGGAGAAAATCTTAATATGAAAGACTGCAAAAATTGACAAGATATTTGGGAAATGTGCATCGTTTGGGCTTAATAATGATTTAATATATGCTTTTAATAGAAAAGCGCACAGTAGTTAGTAAGCGAAGGAACAAACCCAGCTTAATAGTATGTGCGCATGATTAACAGCATATTGTCACAACATAATTTTAGTGGCTATTTAATAGTTAAGTTTGAATGTGATTGAATATATCCTCCATTGGCAAATTTTCCACCTTTCTTGTACCTGCCTATTTTTGCCCTTCACAGATTTTAAATTCTTTCAGTGGTTGTAAATTATTAATCACTTGTTAATTTATTCCAATCCCAGGTCCCCTATCTTAAAAAAGAATTTTCCCCATTGTGCCTGAAATCGAGTGCCAGCTTGTGGGCATGGTCATCTCTTCCCTTCTCCTAATTCTTCTACCAATATCCATCCAGGCCTCCTTTCTGGGAGTGTATAAGGCTTATATTGGTAATGAGGCCTGGACGGATATTGGTAGAAGAATTAGGAGAATGGAAGTGATGACCATGACCACAGGCTGGCACTCGATTTCAGGCATAAGGCAATAGAAATTAGAATTTCAAAGACAAATCTTGCTGCTCTCCTTTGCAATCCCCCCAACTCCCATAACGTGGGTCCCATACTACACCACCATACTCGAGCAATGGTCTGACCAAAGTTATGTAACACAATTACCTCACTTCTATTGTACATTTCTTTATTACTCCAGTAATTACAGACAGTAATTACTGCACAGGTGTAAAGAGACTACCAATGTTATGCCAAAAGTATTTACACTTCAGGTCTTAAATAAGTAAATCTTTCCCTATGCTGAAATTATAAGCAATGTATTTTGTGTGTGTGTTTTTTGTTTTTACCTGTTTAGTCGTGTCTTTCTTTTGGAAATTGTTGGATGGAGCATGTTGGATTAACGGTAACACTGTTTCACGTTCAGGAGTACATGGGTTCAGATCCCTGTTGGGTTTTCTGTGGTTTCCCAAAATCCCTCCAGGTAAATGTCAGGATGGTTTCTTGAAAAGGCCATGGCTGAATTCTTTTTCCTTGCTCCGCAGTCCTTTCCAGCCACTAAAGGCCTCAATGGCCACAAGGCATAAAGCCAATAAAAGTTCATAAAATAATTGATCATAGTATTCTAGACTCTGTGAAATGTGTTGCTGGAGAATATTTTGGTTAAAGGCTTTATAGATCCTCGAGATAAATTTACTTTTGATTTCTGCAGGCCGTGGACGAGCCCAGCTATTCGGTGGCGTACGCCCAGATGTGCAAAGTTCTGTCGAACATGCAAGTGCTGGACAGCAGCAAGGAAGGGCAGCAGCCCGAGAACTTCAGGAAGCTGTTGCTGGGACGCTGTCAGCAGGAGTTCGAGAAGAACACGCAGGCCGACCTGAAACGGGAGGAGAGACTCAAGGAAATCGAAGCCTGCGCCGACCCGGTAAGTGCATAAACTATATCCGATAAAATTGTTTTATGGCTTTTAAATGATGATCCTTGTATGTCACGCCAGACTGGAGTTTCTGAGCTACCCAACTGATTGCATACAATTTCTGAATCTCTGATTAAAAATTTAATTTCTCTAAACACAAATGCAGTAATCTCTCGTTATTTCCAGTGAAAAGATTGCTTGAACAAATTTGGAAAATGTTTGCAAGAAATCAAAATTAGGATTGGTTATCAGGTGAATAAGATAGCCTGCTTCGTTTTCTGTGAATGAAAATGCTTGTATAATAGTCTTTGCTTCTTTAAAGGTCACTGGTCTTGTAATTTAAGGGCTAAGAGCTAAAACTGTTTAACAGTGATTTGGGGAACAGTTAAATAAGTTATGGGTAAAAGCAAACAATTTTAATAGTTCTAAGAATTATTTGGTTACCCACACAATGGCTTATTTTCATTATAAATACTGCTTACAATTCTGTTGGACGGCAATGTTTATTACCATCTGTGGTCTTCTATACTAATCATTTGAAAAGGTGTGGTCTCTGCTTTTAAAGTTATTACATACAAAGAACTCTTTGAAAATGTGGAAGATAAGATTGAGTGAAGAAAAGCCGATTTAAAACCGTGAAATGTCTTTACATTATTAAGTTCATTTGTTGGTTTGAACCTTCTGTAGTAAATGCTTCTTGGTGTAAGTTGCAACTGGCAGAACTCTGCATATACGATATATATCAAAAGTTGACTTGCACAAGGTGTATGTTTTGAGACCAAATGGTCATTATTCATGATTGAGTAAACTTATAACCGTGACTATAGGAACTGTGGAGGCAAATTTTCCAATGAAAATGTTAAAATGCCTTTTTTCTTAGCACACCAACGGGGGATAGTATCCTCAAATGTTAATTTTCTGTAACTGCATTGTGATTGCATTTCATATTACTTTAAATAAAGCAGGTAAAATGCTTATAGTATGTGCTAGTTAGTAAGAATTAGTGCATACATATACTCTCATCTTTTGTGCAACGTTTCTGTATGATGGTTTACTGTATACTAATTTTGCCAAGTTTTGATGTCAGAATTTCCAAGGGCATTCTTCAATAACTGCTTCCCCAAATCCTGTCTGATCATCAGTCAGATCTTTTATTGATCAATTTGTTTTTCTTAATAGGAGAAGAAGAAAGAAATGCAAATAGAATTTGAAGAGGCTGAAAGGAGAGTAAGAATGAAGTCTGTTGGTAATATCAGGTGAGCATTATTTACTCTTTATATTCTCTGTATTGTCTTTGAGTGGTTTTATGATGATCTCTGTATGTCATGCCAGACTGGAGTTTCTGAGCTTCAAAACTGATTGCATATAGATTCTGAGTGCTACATATTACGTTTGAAATGCAAAGAGAACCAAGCAACTACTTCCAAATGTTTAGTGTAGATTCCATATTCAAATGAAATTATGTGACAAAAATAAGTAAAAGTGATTATGGATAAGCCGCTCTTGTAAATATGGGAACTGGTATATAGTGTGGTGATAGTTATCAAAAACGTTAAAATTTAGTTGACTCTGGGTACCAAATGAAACTTGTTAACTTTTCTAAAATGTCTACATTGGCAGGTAGAGAAAGATTTATTTTTTATCACTTTGCTAAATGACATTTTGCTGAATGGGCACTGCTGTTTCTAGTTCTAGGAATATGCGTGATGACATTGAAGTATTTACAAAGTTTGAAGTTCCACACAGTGTTGGTACTGTCTTGTCATATTAAGATGTTAGAAGTGCAAATTTTTTATTTTGTATATCAATAAATATGAACGAATGGTCTGATAATAGCAGTCTTTGACTGTCTGGTGGGTAATATAACATTTGTGAATCAGTGTTTCTTAATCTATTTCAACAATAATTCTATGCACCACTAACTTACGCGCTTTTTATAAACTAACCCTACCCAATAGCATTGGCGCATGCCGTAGATGCTTGGTATCTACAAAAAGGCTTTTGTGAAATGGTTGATGCGGACTGGAAAGATATTTAATGATCCGACTATTATAGTAACAATGCTGTCATATCCTTGACATAAGGTTATTGCTGGTCGTTGAAATATTGATGGCTAAGAAAGCTTGGCTTAGACCTTATGGTAACACACTGGCCTCTCATTCGGAAGGATGTGGGTTCGATTCCCCGTCCAGACATCTTAGATTTGGGTTTCCCCTAACCACTCCAGACGAATGCTGGAACGCTTCCTCCAAAAAAGGCTATGGCCAAATTCCTTCCTATTTCCTGTCCACAAACTGAACGTGGTGGGTGATCGGTTAATGTTCTGCCTCACATTCGGGAGGACGTGGGTTCTAATCCCTGTCTGGGCATCCAATTTTGGATTTTCCATGGTTTCCCCAAATCATTCCAGGTGAATGTTGGGATGCTTCCTTCATAAGGCCATGGCCAAATTCCTTCCTCTACTGTCCCCAATCCCATCCTGTCTAATGACCTGCATCGAAGAAGCTGTCAACGAGTCATAAAGCCACAAGTATAAAAAAAAGTGAAGCTTATACTCAATTGTAGTAAGCCATCCTAATTTATTTTTTGTGGGCCACTTGGCCCGTCTTCTCAGACTAAAGGTGATCTGTGGACCTCAGGTTGAGAAACACTGGTGTATTATACATTTGAGAGGATGTGGATTGAATACATAGTGCCACTATTCTGATTTTGGTTTTCTATGCTTTCCCGAAATCACATCGGACAGATATTGTAAAGGCTGTTAACATTCCCCCCGTCTTGTCCCAGCTCTCAACGATCTCTGATCCCTTGAAAATAATAAACTACAAATTTCCCTCAGGGGTTGACACTGAAAAGTGTAGAAACTTCCACAGCAATATTGTAAAATTGCAAACGTCTCACTTGCTGAAGCTTTTTCTGCATTCCACTACAAACTAATTTTATTCCTAAAGACAAGTTGCTTTCTGTTTGATATCAATAGTTTGCTATATTTGAGCTGGTGCATTTTTAGCGTTTCTCCAGTCTAACCTCTGGTTTTACGTCCTAGGTTCGTCGGTGAACTGTTCAAGCTGAGCATGTTGACGTCGAACATTATGCACCGGTGTATACAGCACCTGCTCAGTCAACGGGACGAGGAAAGTCTGGAGTGCTTGTGCAAGCTGCTCACCACGATAGGAAAGGATCTCGAGAGCAAGGGGCAGGTACGTATCTCCTAATTAATACAATAGAGATAAAGTGCATGCTCTGCTAACACTTTTCTTACACAACCGTTTTAATAATTTTATTTAAAAAATATTAAATGTCTTCAATTATAATTTCCACACTTGCCTACTATTGCTTCTTATGAGTTTTAAATAAATTACTCATCACTACCCTTCGTAATTTATTCCAATCCCTGAATCCCTTGCCCCTGACCTATCTTATGCCTGAAATCGAGTGCCAGCTTGTGGTCATGGTCTTCTCTTCCCTTCTCCAATATCCATCCAGGTCTCATCGCCAATATACGCCTTATACACTCCCAGCACTCTCTTCACCCTCCAATGACTCCCAACCCAGCTCCTTTATACCAGGTGCGTAAATATGAAACCGGAATTTTTTCATAAAAAATATACTATTTTTTTGTAAAAATGGTACAAACTACCTTATTTGAAGTATTGCCCATTGTTAGATATACATTTTCCCCATCTCTAAGAAAATTTATGAATGCCATGCCAAAAAAAAAAATTATCTTTTGACGCAAACCATTCATTGAGCCATTTTCGTACATTTTCACAAGAAGTGAAGCGCTGCTCAGCGAGTGCGTGTCCCGTCAATGTAAAGAGAGTTATTGGATGGAGCTTAGTCAGGTGAGTAAGCCTCGTGCATCAGTATCTTCCAACTAAGTGCCTTAATCATTTCCTTGACCAGTTTTGCAGTATGTGATGGTGCGTTGTCGTGAAGCAAAATAACTGTTGCCTTTTCTGGTATTCTGGTCGTTTTTCCTGCAATGCTTGATTCAAATTGATCATTTGCTGTTGATTAAGTTCAGAATTAACAGTTTCGCCAGGTTTTAAGTAGCTCGTAATAGATCACACCATTTTGATCTCACCAAAGACATTGTCTTCCTTCCACAGTGATTTGGCCTTGACGTAGATGTTGATGGTACAGCTGGAGTTACCTGTGATCTTTTGCGCTTATGGTTTTCGAAATTTTCATCACCTGTCAATTCGCTGCAGAAATGACTTTCTTTTATACCTGGCAAGCAATATTTTGCAAGTGGTTTTTCATTTTCCTTGCTGCCTGTCAGTTCATGTGGAACCCATTTTCCCATCTTCTGGATCTTACTCATCGCTTTTAAACGTGTGGAGACAGCTTCCCTTGTTACGTTTAATTGGTCTGCGAGTTCTTGTATTTGGACATCATCTTCATCCAACAATGCTTGAAACTCGCTGTCCTCAAATTTCTTTGGAGGCCTTCCACTGTCTTCTTTTCTCACGTCAAAATTACCATTTTTTAATTTTCTAAACCACTCAAAATACTGTGATTTACCAAGAGGACGCTCACCGTGGGCTTCCACAAGCATTTGATGCCATTCTGCAGCAGCTTTCTTTAAATGGTAACAGAAAATCAATGATGTCCGCAAATTGTAGTTTGGAGGCTCAAAACTCAAAATGTTCTACATTATTGAAAACTACACTGTCGTATGAAACTTGTATTGTTTTGGGTTGATAATGGCTCAGATGTCAAAGAAAATGGTGACAATGATGCTGCATTGATAGCTAGAGCCATCTATTGGCAAATTGCGGTTTCATATTTACACACCTGGTAATATTAGTTAGATTGTGTTGTGCAGTAATTTCCAGAGACAAATCTAGCAGCCCCTTTTGCACCCTCTCCAACTCCTACCCTTAGTGCCCATACTACACCAGCAATAGTCTGACCAAACCTTTGTAACCTAATAGTTCACTGGTACTTCCCCCAAGTCTAAAATCTGGCTGCTATGTCTGTTTTTAATTGAAACACAGTTTCAAGTATAATTATATAACATAGTTCTGGGTACCTATCAAAATATGGCCACAAGTAGTTTTAACTAAAATTTCATTAATTTTTTAAGTATTTTGTTTTAATTAAAAGTGCTCGGGCTCATATTTTGATAGACAACCTGGCAGAAAAAATTCTTTAAAAAATTATACATAAAAATGCATTTCAGTTAAAAAAACATTATGGACTTAGTCTAATATCTAGCTGCATGATTTCTATCACTGACTCCAATAAATGTAAAATTGTGAAATCTATCCTTGCCATCTGCCCAATGTGGTCCAGTTGTTGACTATCAAAAGTCATTACTTTTCAGGTCTTCAAACCATTCCTTCTACTTCTTAGAGAACCTTCAAATAATTTGGTTAAATATTTGAAAATGTTCTAATTTTAGTTTGCTTTTATATACCATCTATACTGCAATTAAAATTTGTTGGGCAGTACGGTTCTGAAACTTGTTCGCCAATTTCAGTATTGAAGTAAATTTGGGATTTTCTGAAATTTTTCCTTGATGGCTAGACTTTGGCTGAGACATTGTTGCAGGTAAAGCGATTGATTTGGAATTAATGGAGAGCTCTCTAATAGCTCAGTGGGTAAGGTGCTTGAACCAGTCCTAGGTTCAAATCCTGATGAGAGCAGGAATTTTCAAGAGCTATGTTTTGATTATATGAGCTATGCCAGGACACTCCGTGGTTCAGATTCTACGTTAAACTGTAGGTCCCAGAGGAAAGGAACTGGCTGTCCTTCCTCAAACACAATGGCTTAGTATGCCTCCTTTGGGAGGTTCCAACATGTGTGTGTGTGTTTTTTGTTTTTCCATCCTACCCCCCTCCCCCAGTTCGTAGGGCTTCCTTAGTAGTGTGCATTCGCAGATTTGTGGTGACAGTGATACTAATACCTGTTTTGTTTCAGGACCTGTCTCAGTATTTCGAGACGATGAAGTCTATCTCGAGGCAGCGCGGGTCGGTGTCTTCACGTGTGAGGTTCATGCTGCAAGACGTGATTGAGCTGCGCGACAACAAGTGGGTGCCCCGACGCGACGACTCGGCGCCCAAGACTATCGACCAGATCCAGCGCGAAGCGGAGCGCGAGGCGATGGAGGTGGGGACGCCTAGCGGGGGCGGCGGTGGTGGGGGTGGCAACCGTGGGGGCAGTAGAGACGACCGCGGAGGAGACCGCAGGAAGAACCGTAAGTTTTAAAAAAAATGGTGTATTACTATTAATCAGTCTGTGGTATAGAATATGTTGTTACTAAATCTGGTGGCTGTAATTGCGTTGCTTATTAATGAAATTTACAGTAAGATGTACAAATTATGATAGTGAAATAGAACTACCACTTACCCTAGATGATGGTTGCATAGGGTGAGCACATAACCAACAACCAACCATCATCTGATGTAATTAGTGCTTCATTTCGCTGTCCTAATTTGTAATTCCTTTTCGCTACTTAACACCTGTTGTTCCTGGTCACCTTGCTTTTTTTTTTTAATTCTTAGTACTATTGCTAATCTACTCAGTTGCAGTCAATATTAGACTGAAATTTAATACTACTTCCTAGTAGTAAATCGTAACAGATATAACGAGGCAATGATACATTATTTTTGGTTGTCGATCCTCTGCCAAGAGTCAAATTTTGCCGCAGGTGGAGGTGGTGGCGGAGGTGGACATAATGAGGACGGCTGGCAGATGATGTCCGCTAAGAGAAGCGTCGTCGATACTGCAAAACTGCGAATGAAGCCTGTAAGTAGCATTTAGCAAATTTGCGTAAAATGTCATGTAAGGTTTCAGGTATAGTTAGCTGATGTTTTTAGGTATAACATCCACCCTTTTTTAATGTATTTGTGAATTAGACCAAAATTCCATACTTAAATTGCTTATTTCTTTAGATGTGAAGAATATAATCATTGCTGCTTATTCTGATTGATATTTAATTGTATTCTCACTATATATGGAGATACTTCGGTTGGTACCATGTTACTGTCCTGAATGCGTGTTTTGTATGCTAAATCATACAGAGAATCTGGGCAGTTCGTGTGATGCGACTATTACGGATTTGTATCTCTTTAAATATCCTCTCTCTCTCCACAGGTGTGGTTGATGCAAAAGTAACTAATTTATCACGTTGGCAATTGGTGTTAATGTCAATTTTTGTTGGATACAGCATACTGTTTTATATGAATTCCAAAACTAAAATGTACTTATGACCTCCGCCAAAAATAATTTTCAGAGACAATTGTGGGAGAATGTTTGCTCAACTTGTGGTTTATTCCCTTACAGTCTGTTCTGCTTATACTGTTTCCTTATTCGCTTGAATTTCAGCCTGCACTTCATTACTATCAAATTACGGTCCGAGTCTATGTCTGCTCCTGGGTACGTTTTACAGTCTAGAACTTGATTCCTGAATCTCTGTTCGACCATGATATAAACTAGCTGATATCTGCCTGTATCCCCAGGACATTTCGAGATGTATATCTGTCTTGCATGATTCTTAAACAGTGTGTTTACCACAACTAGCTTATATCTTTCACAAAATTCTAGCAACCTGCTTCCTCGCTCATTTCTTTCTCTTAGACCAAAATTTCCTACAGTATTTCCTTATCCCACTACCGCATTCCAATCACCCATGATTATTAGATTTTCCTCCCCCTTCACATATTGAATTCTTCAATTTCAGTGTATATTTTTTCTGTTCCTTCATCTTCCTGTGACGTTGGCATATATACTTATACTAATGTGGTTGGGACGGGCTTAGTTTCTAACTTAATCAAAATAATCCTGTGACTAAACTGTTCATACTAACTCGCCCATTTCCCCACTTTCTTATTCATTACAAATCCTGCACCAGTGACTCCATTGACAGCTTGTGTGCTAATTCTCCTGCGTTCCCCAGACCAGAAATCCTGTGCATCGTTCCATTTAATCTCACTAATCCCAACATCTAACTTAAGTTGTTCCATCTTGCTTTTTAAGTTTTCTAACCTGTCTATTCAGACTTCTAACATTCCACACTCCGACTCGTAGAATGTTTCTATTCATTCTGATGACTCCTCCCCGAGCATTCCCCACCCGGAGATCCAATTGGGAGACTATTTTACCCAGGAAGAAGCCATGATATATGTAATTTCAGAGGATTACATGTCCTCGGGATACCCTTTGGGCACTTTAATGCAGTGGTTTCCCGTTGCCTTCTGCATCCCCATGCCGTTGATCATTTCTGATTCAACCGCCTTTTGGGGTCGTTTCCAACCCCAAGGGCAAGAGGGTGCCCTGAACCACTCCCCGCTCTTCCGCCCTCCTTTCGGAGGCCGTTGGCAAGCAGTGGGTGACTCCTTATACCGGGAATCTTTGTCGCCAGAGCCTCGTACGTGCAAACAGGGTGCACCACGTGAAGGAGAGGTTGACATTTTGTTTGGAAAAGGCTAGTATAGCCTCTTCCAAACCCTTACACCCCGTTTGTTTATATATCTGTGTAATCTTGTAAGTATCTGTCAAATAATAAATTTGTAGTACTTTACTGAAATCACTGCAATCATTTTGATCAGCCTTGTATAGTGCGAAGCACTAACAAATCGTTGGCAAAAAATTTGTTTCTGAATGTTGCATAGCTAGTGCAAGCAAGATCTAGTTGCTGCAACTATCTTCATTTTATAAACCAAACCATCAGTTGTGTGGTGAAGTAAACTGTCACGGTTCAAAAGTGAATTGTTGTTTTGATAACTTAATGTGTGGAGATATTGCTGGCATAATTTGTTAGGAAAATCAATTCTTACTTTTAAGTGTTAACTTATTCAGTAACATTCAAGATGGAGAACAATGTTTATTGTCGTATTAAGCCTGGTAACTTGTAGATTTTAACTGTGTTGTTTTTCTGCCCCAGCCTGGCAATCACAAGTGGAATCGACAAAGCGAGTCTGGCCAGCCCTCTCGCACGTGGTGGGGCAACGGTCGCAAGCACTTGGACTGCCTCTGTTACCCGGTGCAGTGTACACACACTATGTAGGATAATTGTCTCGGCCACCTCTGTCAAAATTAATCAGTTGGACATGCAAACTCTCTCGGCCTCAAGTGTCAAAATTGATCAGTTGGAAATACTAAATGTAGCTAAACATATTAGACCACCGCCCATTCCACAGAAATGACCATCTGCGATCATCAATTGAACCTGCTTTCATTGCAATGGCGAAACCATTCACTTGTACTAATGTAATTCAGGAATTAAAAATAATTAAACCAAATTGGGTTCCAAAGAAATATTTCTGAATCCATGCTCAAGACTACTAATAAGATAGCTTAAAAAAACTTGTTTCAAATTTGCATGTGAATTTTTTGCCCTTGCAAGTGATTTTACCAGTTACAAAAAGCAATTTTACATCTGTCTTAGAATGTCATTTCTGCTGGAGCCACAATTTGATAGTCAGAAGCGTTTAAATTGAGAAAACTGTTGGCAAACTGTCCAGTACAGTAAATTTGCAGCTGTGAACATATTGAATGGGTATGAGTCATTATTGATCAAGAAATTGGAAGCTGATTTCAGCGTATGTGTGCAACTCGGAATGAAGTGTAAATGTTTATCTGGTAGGGCACTGAATGAAACTGGCCCGTTTCATCTAGGAATGGAATTGGAAATGGCTGGGCACTTAAAATGTGATCAAAGGTACTTTAAACAAAAATCCCTTAACAAATGGTGACTTCTTTGTTTTGACTGCTTTATTTCTTTTCTAGACGGATGTGCAGAACCTTTCTCTGGGTGGATCAAACCAGTTTGCGGCATTCATGCACGGCGCGGGTGTATCTTCAGAGCCTGACCGTACCACTTCGTATCCTCAGATCACCAATTCTTACGCTGCACTGCAAGATTTCGAAGATAAGAAGCTCGTTCCTACGTTGTACGGGTGAGAGATTACGAAACTTCTTGCATCAAATGTGTACTGAATTCTGTTTTCAAATCAAGTTCAAAGTATTTTTAAAAAGCTGTTGTGAAAACTGCCTTTTATGAAACGCCAGTTTTTCCAGGGTTAGGAAAATAGTCCCACTGTGTAACAAAGATGGATATGGCTGATATCTATTTTTATTAGAGAAACTTTTAAATTTGTGATGATCCTTGTATGTCATGCCAGACTGGAGTTTCTGAGCTACTCTACTGATTGTATACAAATTCTGATAATCTAGACATAACCTAATTATTAACATTAAACAACTGAATTGAGGTAGTGTATCGAAGAAGGCGAGTTACTAACATCATGTAAACACTTGCAGGTCTCGCTCTTACGGGAAGCAGACGCCCTCTGCAAGTGACGAGAGGCAGAAAGCGGTGTCCGCACTGCGCAAGACGTTGGAAGGTAGGAATGACTTCTAATTCCAAATTTATTTTACGTTCTGGTTTGTAGTTTGACTTTTTTTGTGTAGTGCACCAATATGCAGAGCAGTAACGACTATTTTGTCTTCATTGCTAAGAAATGGTGCAATATAAACATGTATGTACAGTGACAATATCATGAAATACATTTTGGTTTCATGGTTAGCTGTTTACTAACACTAAACTTGCTACTGCATAGACTTCTGCTGTCTTTATCATAGTTTTCTGTGTGGAACAGCATCAACATTTCCAAGAGTGATTACGGAATTGAATAGAAAGGAGTTACCGGATGAGTAAACTTAAAAATCCAACAGGAGTAGCTCTCGATAAGTTACCCTGCTGGATTTTCTGTGGTTTTCCCATATTGCTTCAGGCAAATGCCGGGATGGTTCCTCACGTTAGCCCAAGGGCACTTCCTGCCATATTCTGTATATCCCTTCAACTTTGACAGGTGTAATGCACCCCCCTCCACGCACTTTTAGTGAATTGTGGAGTATAATACTAATAGTAATAATAATAACCTAATGTGGTGTTCCTCTTACAAGGTTTTTCAAAACTGACCGGTATATTTGAAAAATCGATAAAAACTAAACGGGCACCGATAGAAATACACCGTTTGTTGCAATATGCTTGGGACAACAGTAAATTTTCAGGCAGACGAACTTTCGAAACTAGTTACAATTTTCAACAAAATTCTAAAATTGGAAAATTCTAAAGTAAGATTGTTCTAAAGAATATCCCATTTTTTCACAGCAAACTTGCAATCTGTGAACAGCACACGCTTACAGCAGAAAGACGACGACACAGAATGGCGAACTCACAGACTGCGCTTACTTCTATACCTTTCAAATCGCCTGCAGCGCCATCTGTTGTTGAAAATTGTAACTAATTTCGAAAGTTTGTCCGCCTGAAAATTTACTGTTGTCTCAAGCATATTGTAACAAACGGTGTATTTCTATCGCTGCCCGTTTAGTTTTTATTTATTTTTCAAATATACCGGTCATGTATGCCACATAAAGAGGGCTGAAACATTAGGTTTCAAAAAGTTGTCGCCATTCTGCCCAGATAACCAAGAAAATTTTATTAGTTTTGAGAAGAGAGTGGACGGGTATCTGTTACTTTCCCCTATCTTATCTTATTTTCAGTGCCTCACGGCAGTATCTTTGTTTCTATTTTGGAAGTATCTGCTACACTATAGGAGTACGTCTGTAACACTCCCGGTTGGTCTGTTTCAGCGGACTACGAGCGTCCCACGCGTCCGGGCAGTGGGGCGCCGTCGAGAGAAGGCAGTTCAGCGCGACAGCTGCCGCCCACGGCCGTCCTCGCTGCGGCCGTGGCTGCTCCGGAGAAGGTTCCTCCACACCTAGAGCACGAGCAGGTCGCCAAGAAGACTGCATTCATACTCGACGAGTTCTACAACAACAACAACTTTGCTGTGAGTACGGCGTACAGGGCGTGGTTCATCTCTGAAATTAAGATGGACACAATGTTGCACATCCTCCAGTGACCAACCCAGCTCCTTCATATCAGTTACTGGTAGTGTTCTGCGATAATTTCCATAGACTAATCTTGCTGCCCTTCTTTGGCACCCTCTCCAATCTCAAGCAGTGGCCTGACAAGTTTTGTAACCCATTCCATTAATCTTCTGCTACATTCCCTCATCACTCTTAACAGCTGAAAGTTTTTGAAATAATTTTCTATTTGTGCAATATGTCCTGCCCAGTTCAGTTTATCAACAACTGTTTTGTCAAGACAGTAATGATCTGGCTTCACATTCAGGTAGATGCGGGTTTGAATCCCTGTACGACCATCCAGATTTGGGCTTTCCATAGTTTCCCTAAATCACTCCAGGTGAATGTCAGGGTGCTTTCTTCAACAGGCTATGGTCAAATTCCTTATCCCCAACCCTATCCTTTACCCATCTTCTTATATTAAACCTTTTGTGTGCCTTGTCGGGATGTGACCACACCTTTCCCCCTGCCATATGTCTCGCCTCTCAAGTGATTAAGACTCGTGTTGAAATATTGTGCAATTTGATTGTTTTTTTGTGTGTTCGTCTCGCCCTCCGGCCTTCATCTGTAATAAGTGACTGGTATCTGGTTCCCCCCCCCCCCATCCCTATCCTATATTATTTTCAGTGTCTCACGGCAGTGTCTCTGTTTCCATTATCCAATTGTAAGCCCTTAGTTTTTTATCTGTGTATCTAATACGCTGACTCTTCTTTGCATTTTTCATCCCATGTTTGCCTACCCAGCTAGATATCCTGTCTAGATCACCCTGCAACTGCTTTGATTCTATTATATACTATTGTCTTCTGCTTAGTGGTTTTGTCACAGGATTTTAAATGGCTGGGTCAATTTTTTAATTTCCATTGTGATCTTTATTCTTGTGGTACAATTTTGTACATCCTTATATAGAGCTATCTTAGCTTCGGGAAATCTTAAAATGGTGTGTTGTTGAATAATTGAACTTAAAATAGTATGTGCTGTTATTGATTGGCTAAGTGTAATGGATGCTAGCAAATAGCGAAACTGCTAGTTGGTAATAAAAAAATCAGAAAAAAACCTATTTATATACAACAGTTTTGAGTCATTCATGATGATCACAATTTGATATCCATATTTTCTGTGATGGTGTCAAGCTCAACAGGTCTGATGTGTCTCAGTTGGTAACTATTTGTATGTTTGGCTTGCGGGAAGTGTAGTAAACTAGCGTGTGGTATTACTGTGCAGGAGAGCGCGCAGTCCGTGGTGGAGACGTTCCCGCCGTCGAACATGAGCGACTTCGTGGTGGAGTCGCTGAACAGCATGCTGGAGCGCTCGACCGGTGCTCGCGTGGGCGTCGGCAAGCTCATGAGCTACCTGCTCAAAGAATCGGTGCTCACTACTCAACAGTTCCTAGTCGGGTGAGTTTTGTTTATTAATTCTATTGTTCCATGAGAATCTACTGCAAATCTGCAGTGTGGAACGTACTGTGGTTAATGTATTAGGTGTGTGAGAAAAGTAATGAAACTGATTTTTTACTTACCGGAGCCATTGCTTCCACCGTTTGTAGCAGCACTGGAAGGCTTCAACTGATAGAGCTGTTAATTGGTTGGTCACAGTCTTTTGAATGTTCTCCAGAGTTCCAAAACGACATCCCTTAATTACACGTTTCAATTGTGGCAAAAGGAAAAAGTCGCAAGGTGAATAGGGGGGGGGGGGTTGAGGAACAACAGGAATGTGTTTCTTCGATTGTCATTCTGTTCAGTTGTGAGCTATTTTGGCACAAACCTTTTGCATGGCCAAATCGTCTGTCAAAATTTGGTGTACGGTGAAAGTGTTTAAATTTAACTGTTCACTCATCATCCTTGTTAAACGACGGTCTGATCTCGCATGAGCCCTCAGTCGCCCAACGTGTTCTCGGCCTTCCAGAAATGATTTGTGCCAGTGGAAAACTTGTGCTCTTGATGAGTATTGTTTCCCAGAGGCATGTTTCAACTTGTCAAAGGTCACACTCGTGGATTCTTAAAGTTTAACACAAAACTTGAGTGCATAACGTTGCTCTAAATTCCGCTGCTCCATTTTCGTAACACATAACAAAAACACAACTTCACTGGTGGTGCTGTCAAAAATAATGTTGGCTGAACGGAGTTGAAACTCTGACCTTGTGGAAGGGATGAACAAACCGGTCTAGCACTGACGGGTAGAGAGCGCGTTGGCAGATCGCTCGCAGTGTTAAGTCTCATTACTTTTCTCACACACCTCATATATACATTCAAGATGAATATTAATAAAAGGGAAAAACTATTGTAAAATTATTTCTTTGAATAAATCTGTTATCTACAAAATATTAAACACGTGTTCTAGAATAATTAACTCTGGTATGCTGATGACAGCTACATTTATTTTATGCAAGTAATTTTTGTTTCTTGTACCGAAATTAAGTAGGGCTATTTGAAATAAACAGATTAAAATCTAAGCGTATCACCTTAGTTGTCTGGTTATTGTTTTCGGAATATAGTGAAATATGGAATTGATGAACTAGATATTAACACTCCCATAAGTGTGTTGAAGGGCATGTTTTAATCTCATTTTGTAAATGCGTATATTCTGTCTAGATACAGCTTATACTATAAGAAGTTTTGGCACTTGGTCAACTTCAATTCTGTTGCCACTCTGAATAACTATTCTTTAAAATATCTTATTGCAAACAATAATTCATTTAGTGGCATCAACTAGAATCTTGTTCATTACGATACACCTATACATCCCTTCCTGAAGTCATGAGACAGCACTTGTTGTAGATTTTGTTATTTTCCAAGATTCTCTTGACAGTTGAATGAGCTATGTGTGATGATAATTTATATGACCTGTATGTTTGTGACGGTTTTAGCTCAACAGGGCTGACGTAGCTCTCACATATAATCTACTTGTGACTGTTCTTCAGCCAGGATATTAAGTTTGTTCTCTCTATTTCAGATTCAAGGAGATTATTGATATCGCCGATGATCTTGCAATTGATGTTCCAAAGGTGTGGTTGTATTTGGCTGAAATATTAGGTAAGAAAAATTTATTCTGAATTGACCAAGCTAATGTCTAGAAGTGGTGCCTTTGCAACAGTTCGTAACTTTTATTTTATTCTCTTCCAGTTCCATTACTGTCTTCAGAAACTTTGTCATTTTCTGATTTGAAGACATCTGCGCCAGGTCAACACAAATTGATAGTAGAAATTCTTCGTATCCTTGAAAAAGAAAAGGTAAGTGAGAAATATGTGTCAAAGAATTTTAAAATGTGGAGTTATTTGTTTTCACCAGAATATATATGACAGTACAGTTTGTTTTTATCTTCAGTCGGTATAGTTTTGTGCAACGTCTGATCTTGTTCCAGGGGGCGATATGGATACGTGAGAAGTGGGATGCGGCAGAGATGAGGTGGACGGACTTCGCGCCTGCAGACGCGGTGGAGCGGATAATCAAGGATAATGTAAGTGTTCAGAGAAGTGCTCCGTTACAGTTTCCAGCTTTGAGCCAGTGATGACAAACAGTGTCAGAACTCTTTGTTGATACCATACTGGAATTCCTCGTTGCTGAGGCTCAATTTATGCGTACCACAGCGAAATTTTTTGTATAAAAATTGCTATGTAATGATTTTTTTGTATATAGTTTGTTCCGTTATTGTTATGTCCTTTAGAATGGTAATCTTTATAGTTAACTCTGTTTTGCAACTACTTTTGCAGGGACAAAGAAGCTCTCGTTTGAAATATGCGACTAATCAACCACGTGATTTTAATTTTTTATGCATACATTTAAGTAGGTTGAAAATGCTGAAAATTTACTTTCCATTGTAATCCACACTTCTTGTCAGTGCAATCTCCTGTGATGTGGAAATCCCTTTACAAATTTATGGCCAATGGAATAGGCACTTGTCTCCCGTCATGTAGTCTGAAATTGACTTACAAAATAACTATCCAATAGAAATAGGCACTTGCTGTCTTCCATGATGTTGAAATCGTTTAACAAATTTTTTGGCCAACAGAATATGCACTTTAAAGTGCCAACTCCTATAATGTTAAAAATCTCTTTGCAAATTTACTGGTGAATGGAGTTAGCAATTGCTTTCTCTGGTGATGCTTAAATATGTTTGCCTTGTTTACTGGCTATTGGAATAGGCACAAGCTGTCTTCGGACCAATTTCTTGGCCAATGAAAATAAGTGTGCTGTTTCCCAGGATTTTGAAATAAGAGGTATGGTCAAGAAGTTCCCAGAGTTGGTCAATAAAAATTTATTGAAATTATGTATAACATTTTTACCTTATTTTCGTTCAAAATAGTCTCCTGCTTCTACACGCTTATTCAAACGTTCATACAATTGCTGAAAGCACTTCAGAAAGCTGTTTTTCGAAAGTTCCTTTAGCCCCTTTGTTGCATTTTTAATCACTTCTGACGAATCAGCAAAACATTGTCCCTTTAATGTCGTTTTCAGCTGTGGAAACTGGTAAAAATCTGGTGATTCAAGATCGGGAGAATATGGAGGGTGTTGTAGACTGGTAACATTGTTTTTGGCAAGGAGTCGTTTCACCGTTACAGAGCAATGTGATGGGTCATTGTCGTGCAACAAAAACCAGTCATTCTCTGCCCATTGTTCAGGTTTTCATCAAATTGCATACATAACCGTTTTAAGATCTCTGTGTACAATCCTTCGTTGACAGTTTTTCCTTCAGGAATACATTCATAATGATTCAAGAACCCCGGAAATCAAAAAACACCCCGAACATTACTTTACGCCGTCTTCTGTCCAAGTGAAATTTTTGTGTCCTTGGTGATGTTTTTTTTACTTCCATTGAGCAGACTGCCATTTTGTTTGAAGGTCATAAAGAAAACGCCACTCAGGAAGCTGTCGTCTGCCTCAGCTTTTTCAATAAAGTCCTTGTACGTGGTCTTTTTGCTCACATTTTCGGATCCAGGTGCTAGCAAACACGATGCTTTTTTCAAATTAGTATCAAGATTGCTGTGAAATACCAATTTTGGAGGTAGTAATATTGATGGTTGTTCGCCTGTCCACACGCACAAGTTATAAAAAGCACTCAACATTCTCATCTGTCATGGAAGTTGAAGGCAGCCCAGTTCGAATGTCATCTTCAATTGTTGCACAACCGTCGCGAAAACACTTGTGCCTCTCATAAACTGCTGTTTTCATCGCATAGTTTCCGTATGCTTTAAGTATCTCGAGTGTGTCTGAGGGCGATTTCTCCAGCAACACAGAATTTGATATTGCCACGCTGCTACAAAGACGACTTTTCGCAATCTGACGAAAGAAACTACATCTAAAATATCGTGCACAAAACCAACAACTGCATGCTACACTGCAGAGCACCTTGCTCAGTAGTGTTGCCAACCTCCCACACAAAAATTTCACTTCCTACAAACAACTGATTGGCAGTACACAGTTCTGGTAACTTGACCCTACCTCGTAGCTTACAAATTTGCTGGTCGGTGGAGTATGCACTTTGTCTCTGGTGATGTTGAAATCACTTTGGAAGTTTATTAGTCAGTGGAACAGGCAGTAAATATGATCTAAAAGTTACTAGACTGGAACCTTAGAAAATAATAGGTAAAAGCAATTAATTTCACATTAGTCTTGAATATGATCAATAGTCTTATCTTCAGCATAATTGTGGGTGATAAGTTAAAATTGAGGCAAAGCTCCACATTGTATCATATTTCTGTGTAAAAGAGATTTACCAGATTCGCAAAATCTGAATATATGAATACGTATTGAAATTCTCTATAAAGGCAATAATGCCTTAAAGAACACTAACCCAAGTATCTGGAACTAGGTAAGGTAATAGAGGATAATTTTATGTATCTTAAGTCTTGGTTGTGGAAATGTCCGAAACATTTCATATTGCAATATTCGCACCGTATTTGTTTTTTACAGAAATTAGAGTTCACGATTGGAGAGGCTCCTCCTATGCCGATGGAGTTGGTGCGAGCCAAGCTGGCGAGCATGCTGCAACCAGAGTCGGGAGCTCCGGCCACTATCGACCAAGTCAGCGAATGGATAGCGGTGAGTACACAATGCAGTGTGTGGAAAACTTGGAAAGAAATTCGTAAAAAAAACCAAAAAACAATGGCTTTCAGAAAAACTTGGCTTTTTCCTTCTTCTTTCTTTTTTTTTTTTTTTAATATATAGTTAGCATTAAGACAGCAATTTTTGGAATGAGAGTTAAGCCTTGTCTTAGTTTTTTTCTTCGTAAATCTACAATATCTTTATCACTGTTGTATATGTACCAAGTCCTTGAATATTGGCAGATCACAATCGCTTGAGTTTCCGACCTCTTGGTGAGAACACAGGTCTCCAATCCTTCCCCAATTTCTCTTCCATTATTGTCTGTCTTGCTTGTCCCGTATTCGCCGCTAGATCTCCGAAGGCTTAGAATATTTTATAGTGTTTGTTTGGTATGTGATGGGCTGCAGATTGCTCCTGCTTACAATTTTATAGAGCAGTTGAGTTGTGTTGAAAATGGCTCGGCACAGGACAGCTATCTCTGGATGTTGGCTAGTATCCACCATGCAGGAATTTGGCTGATTCATAGTATTTCTGCCGCGTCATCCCCCAGTATGTCCGCATGGTATGACACTTGATGCATATTTTCTCAGCACATGGCTGTCCCATTTACAACTGTTATGAATCCACCCTTGAAACGTCTCTACACTAATCATACTAGAGCTATCGGAACCTTCATCTACTGTACAAGTGCAATTATAGAATAATATGTTTATAAACTGACCACTTACCACCAGGGTTGAAGTAAATCTCCTTCACTTTAAAAGCGGCCCAGAATAATCTTAGATGTCACAGTACAGTACGCTGTTTACCGCTGAAAGCGTTTTTATTATAGGTTTTAAAAATGTTTTAAACCACCATTAAAATTATCCTGCAATGTATGGATGGGCAGCACATTACATTGTAATTATAAATCACTTGAAGGAACCCTACAAACTGAATAGCAAGTGAAGCATACATTGTCAAGAAAGAACCAGGAATTGATTATTTAAAAAGCCATATTAAAGGGATTGTCTAAATTTTTGTGGTGAAGTTGGCACAGTTGCCCTTTATACTGACGCTGAATTTATGCGCTATCTGTCATTTAGTTTGTTTACAGTGATCATTGTTATAAGTTCATCTCAAGTGTAGCGATTTTTGGAATGGATAAAAATACCATACAAAGAATTTGTCTCAAATTTTGCAGTACAAATGGAATTTCATGTGCCGAATCGCTGAAAATGTTACAGAAGTGATCAACTTTATAAAAACACATGCATATGAGTGGTACAGTGAATTCAGAAGCGGTCAAGATGTGATCGAAGATTTTCCTCATTCTGGTCGACAATTGGCATGTTCAACTGAAGTTGAACATCGCTAAAGTGAAGGAAATGGTGACTGAAAATCGTCTTGCGAGTTTGAGAGAGATAGCTGCTACACTTTCTCTCTCAAGAATCAATTTGTACAATTTTAAACAGTTTTAGGCACAAAACTCGTTGCCACTCGACTAGTTCCGAAAGACCCGAATTTTCTTCAAAAACTCAATTGCGTAAAGGTCGCTGAAGACATGCTAGAACGAATCAATTCTGACCTCACAATCATAAAACGCATTGTAACTGGTGATGGGACATGGGTTTACACGAGTTTGATATGCAAATCATGTCACAGTCAGTCAAAAGTCAAGGTGATGTAGACCATTTTCTTTGATTATCGCAGTGTTGTGCACTCAGAATTATTGCCCGACGGTCAGATGGTAAATAGAGAATATTATCAGAGTGTATTGCAGTGTTTGAGAGAGCAAATTTGTGGCAAGAAATTTCATGGATTTTGTCCCACAATAACACACAATCTCACAAGGTCACCATTGTGAACAAATTTCTCGCCAAAAAATCAATAAATAACCGTCAAACAACCATTGGTTGCACCTGATATGGCTCCAGCAGATTTTTTTTTCTCGTTCTAAAACACAAATTACTACTTCGAGGCAACCGTTTTTAGTCGATTAAAGACATAAAAGAGAATTGGCGGCGAGAACTCAAGTTGATTCCAGAAAAAGCTTTTAAAAAAATGTTTTGATTGGATTATTCATTGACATAAGTGTATTATTTAGAAAGGGGCCCATTTCAATGGAGATACAACGAATTTGGATGAATAATAAATATTTTGTTTTATTGACCAATTCGTGGTACTTTCACTAAATTCTCTCCCCAGCATTTGAAAGTAAGATGCAGCATGAAGCATGTGCCACAGTTCCGTTAGCTGCATTCAGGCATTAGGGAACGTGTAACCCCAGGACATACGGGGACACCCTCTAATTTGGTGGAAAGGAGATGCATTCAGAATTGGGGGGGGGGGGGGGAGGGCGAGGCAGCTGTCGAATCTAACAAGGTAAGACTGACGAGGTCAGAATTCACTTTGATCTGGTTCCGAAGACATACCTTGCCTCAGCTATAATTATTCTTGGTATGTAGCAGATTTAATTGCTGGAAGTTCAGCGCAATAAACTCTGGCTGGTCAAACCAACCGTTCAGCCTTGGTGCAACTCCTCCACAAAGGGCACTGTTGTTATACGCATAGATTTCTTCTCCGCCGCGAAGACCCCTGGAATGTGATGCTTGTAATGTATTTTTGACAGCACATTGTAACTTGTTTTTAAATTTAAGGATAGACACTGGCCTTGCCAACAATGTGTCCCATATTGTAAACAATGACTGTGGCATTGTTTTGAAGGTTTTAATATTATTTTGTTTTATTTCATTGTCTGTATGGCTGACCTGTTTCGTTAGCCATACAGACTGTAGTTTTGTTTATTTTTAAATTACTTTGCGAAGCTGGTAGTTAGGATGCTAACGACCCTGATGTTATCAATCTTGTACACTCGCATCTATCCCACGGTCTTCACCGAGCGAGGTGGGTGAATGGTTAACGTTTTGACCTCTTTCTGGAGGATGCAGGCTCAAATCCCTGTCCGGGCATCCAGATTTGGGTTTTCCACGGGTTCCCCAAATCACTCCAGGCAAAAGCCAGGATGCTTCTTTCAAAAAGCCATGGCCTAATTTCTTTGTTTCTTTTCAGTCTCTATTGATGTCAACAAGGTGTAAAACCATAAACAAAAAAAAGTTCATTTTTGAATTACCAATTGTCTGCGTCATCCCTTTATCATCCTCTTCATGTCTGTTCTACTGGAGTCTGCCCAGATTGTCACAATGTTAGTTGTGATGTTACCCAACAATCCCATTGGAACTTTGCTGTCTGGTAGCATCGTTCAAAATTATTGTTGGTAGAGAAACCTGTACTCTATCCTCCTGGTCTGCTGTGTATAGCTTTCTTGGCTGGAAACGTACAGAACATGTCACCTGGAAGTTGGTAGCATTTTATGGAAGTGCTTGCTCTAATCCTAGGTAATTTTAGTGTAGTGAAATCTATATTTAATTTAGTATAATCATTAATTTTTTTGCTTGATATTAATATCAATATCTAACAGCACTTTGTTGTGTATTTCTCTGCCATTTTAAACTGACTTTGTACACATCAGGTTTTTCTTTTCAGTCTTTAGCTCTTGTCACATCCTAGGTATGACTCTCTGAGCTGTTGAATTTTTATAAGCTGTAAAAAAATTACTTCCCCTCCAGGTTTTTATATACTACTGTTTTGTTTGTAGGCTAACGTTGGAGAGCGAGTAAAGACGCCTGAATTTATCCGTGCCTTGATGACTGCCGTGCTAGAAAGTGCTTATCCACCAAGTGAGTATTGTGGAAATTACTCTAAACTTATAGTTTATTTTAAAAACAGCACTAGCTCAGGGTTTAGGTGTGAATTTATTCGGCAATTCTGCATAACATTTTTGTGTGATGTAGGCTAAAGTGTAAGGATGAAGCCCAATATAAACAATGTGAGAGAGAATTGTGACTGTCCATGTATGTGAACAGGTATTGCACAAAAATTACCACACCAATTTGCTCTGCGAATTGGGAATGGAGCAAGAAATTTTCATTTAGAGATTGGATAGATAAGTGCCATAGATCATTTCGTATGTGATATGGTTGCTCCGAGAGAAAAAATATCAGACTACTGGTTTAACCTTGGCACTTTTTCCCCTCTGCCCTGTCTCTTCTTTCAAAATTTTCTGTCTATCTTATCCGATGGACCCATGTAAACGGGCGGAAGCCTGGACGCATGGAATACATCACAATCCCGTTCCTGTGATCACCTATAGAATTACTAACTTAATGCATGTGCAGAGGCGAGCAGTAGATAACAGGAAGGCCGCCATGCTTGGAGGAGCGGGTTTTGGGTGCTCCCCCAATAAAAAAAAAAGACTGCTGGTCATTGGACTGTTGCCGTTTTTTTTTTTTTTTTTTATACTGAAATTTTGTAAATTAAAAAAACAGAAAACATTAATGAAACTACTACATTATAGCTCAATCCTTCCACGAGTGTCGTTAATTTAATTTAATCATATTAATTTTTGTGCCCAGTATCAATATTAATATCTAACAACGTGTTGCTGTCTATTTCTCTGCCATTTTAAATTGATTGACTTGATACATTTCAGTTTTTGCTTAAAGTCTTAAGCTATTTTTTCATAAAATTAATTCGTGTTTTCCCTCTTTTCCATATCCCTTATATCACAACTTTGTAATAATTCGATAGGGTTCGTCTCGTTGATTACTTTTTCTCATTTTTCTGCATAATTTCTCAGTATTGGTGTATCAACTCACTAGTGTTTTACTGTTAACTGTACATTATAAGAAAGGCAAATGCTTTGACTTGACTGTCACATGGTAGTCCCGTGTATGACGTAATTTGTCCAAATTACGAACAGCTCTATACCAATCTCCTAAGAGCAACCATTTAGTTTCTGTACAAGGGCTATTTTAGAAGAATATGGGTTTGAGCTGCCAAGGTTTTTGAGTAAATCTCCTCCCTGGCTTTGAAAGAGCCCCGGAATGATTTTTTAGAACTGTCAAGGTACAACAAGCTGTTTACCGCTGACAGTGTTTTTATCAGAATTTTTAGCAATGTTTTAAACCGGCATCACAGTTTTACCCCGGTATATACGGATGGGTCTAAGCAGGCTAACAGTAGGATGCTGCGTAGTGTTCCATCGAGCGACTTATACATATAAGCTGAATAGCATGTGCAGCGAATACACTGCAGTGTGTTACGCTTTGTTAAAGTCGCTCCACCATATGTGAGAAAGTTGCGGTGTGAAGTATATCTTATGCTGCGATTCCCTCAGCTACATTTAGGCTTTAGGAGGTATGTACCCAGGAGATCATCTTGTCCAAGATATGCAGGACACCCTCAAATTTGTAGGAAAGGAGGTTGTATTCTGCTGGGTACCGGGCCGTGTGGGAATTGGAAAGAGACAGCTGACAGCTGCGAAGTTAGCCTGGACGAAGTCAGAATTGACTTTGATCCGGTCCCAAAGACCTTGCCTCGGGGGTGAAAAGATGTGTTTTTAACATGAGGCAGTGGCCAAGCCGACAATCTGTCCTTTATTTTAAACAATGAGACCAGCAACGTGGCCAGTGTTTTAAAAATTTTGTGTTCTGGCTAGACAAATAGCTAAGATTTTAGGCAGATTGGCCAATTTTAAGATGGATGGGTGGCACCTTTACAGCCACTGTCCATGTGCATTGTTATTTTCATATATTATTATAATTCCTGTCTCGCTGGCCATTATGCAGTCAGTGAGACATGTAGTGCTTTTAATTTGTTTCTAAATCTGGTTGGTCATATACTACCAATCGGAAATTGTAAAAATTTTGTCTTAATGACCCCTTTACAGCCATATCTTTGAGATTTATTTTATTTTGGAGTATGTATGGCCAACCCGTTTACCGTCGACCATGTAGACAGTAATTTATAATTTTTTTAGGCTACATCGTAATCTGGTTAATGTTAGGGCACTAATGACCTCATTTTCGATGTGCCCTAAAGCCACAAAAACAACTGACTTGACTGTAAGGCACTCGATGAACTTTTAAATTGTGGGCGCAGTCGCTCGTGTCCTTCCTATAAGTGTTATTTTTTGTATTTGGCAGTTGTCACTTCTTGCCACCACTTTTAACAGTTAATGTTTGATTTCTTGTGCTTCGGTTCTGCTTGTTTACTAGTTTTCCCAAATATGTTTGTGGCCTTTGCGGTGTCTGCAGAATCGAAGAAGCTGGACGAGGGCGTGCTGTTGAAGCTGCAGCCTCTGCTGCAGAAGTACATGGATGGGGACGAGGAGTTGGAGCTGCACTGTCTCTACGCAGCGCAGGAGATGAACCACCGTCTCGAGCAGCCCAGCGGTCAGTAGTACCAACCAAATGCAAATAATCTGTAAACCTCTTCACATTGATTAAATCAGAACCTATCCCAAGCCCTTCATTACCCAACCGATCTTGTACATAAACAGATCTCCGGTGCAATCACTCACCCTCCACATAATGACTCTCGCTTGTCTCCTACAAAAACCAACCATAACCCTGCCTTTGTCTCCCAATTCTCTCCTGGCCTCGAATCCATCAGCCATATCTTGCGACCCTAAATTCTACCCAGTGTCGTCCCCTGTGCATGTTTTAGCAGACCACCCAATCTTAAGAACGTCTTAGTCCACAAATACCCTCCGTCAGACTCCAAAAATTCTATGGAATAGATCTCTCTGTAAAACCTGCAGCATGCTTCCACCCACCACTACAATTACAATCCTACAATAGAGGAAACTTTGGACATGCCACTTGTTCAACCACTCATGTCATATACCAGCTATCCTGCCACCACTGCACTTGTTCCTACATAGGGCTCACCACACAGCAACTCTGTCAGAATGAATGGACACAGACTAACAGTCCACACAGCAAAGATTCAAATAACCTCAACGACTGCTTTACTGTTTGGAGTTTGCTCCAATAGCACTACTGCATCAGAACTCGGGAGATGGGAACTAGTGTACCATAATATCCTGGATACCACCTTAACCACTGATAAAATTTAACAACTTAACCCTTCTCTCTTTAATTTAATTAATTATTTTTATTTGTTTTTTCCATCTTTCTTTAAATAGTATTAACTTTTCGTGTCTGTTCTAGGTACCATTGCTACATATGTTCATTTTACCATCGCCTGCAATATATCATCTTAGACATTGCCGATATATCGATAGTCTACTCCTTAGCTTTTCCCCACCATTTCTCCCACTACCTAGCCAGTCATCGGGTGACGTTCTGTGTGCGCACACATCCAGAACCTAATGGTCCCCCTTTCTCTACTACATAATGGTTAATACCAAAATATTGTATTTATGTCCACCTTTTGTGTTTTCTCTCACCGCTGCCGTCAACTTTGGTATATGGTGGGTTAATTTCCCTTTCCTTTATTATTTTTAACTATTTAAATGAGCTTGAAACAACTCTCAAATATGGTAATGTCCTGCAAAGTAAATTTAGCACACCCAAAGAGTCTCCCATTTAGAACAGTTTGACATAATATATGCAACAAAATTGAAATTGTAATGGCTATTTTCCTATGCGGCCCTATCCTGTACCCAACTACTTTTCCCCTCTACAAATTTCAGCTTTGGTAAATTCCTCATCATTCTTGGTAACTTATTCCAATCCCTGACACCCTTACCTAAAAAAAGAATCTTCCTACACCCTACTGCCTGAAAGAGTGCCAAGGCCATCTTTTCCCTTCCATGCATTACTTTTAATTCTTACACCAATATATTTCCATGCCTCATCACCAATATGACACTCCCATGACCCTCTTCACCCTCCTCCTGACTTGCAGTGAATCCCATTCCAGCTCTTTTACCATATCAGTTACCGATTGTGTTCTGTGGTAATTTCCAGAGTCAAATGTAGCAGCCCTTCTTTGCAATTTCTCCAACTCCTGTATTTGATACTCAAAATGTGGGTTCTATTCTACACCACCATACTTGGACAATGGTGTGACCAAAGTTTACTAATTTACTTCTCTACCTCATTTTCTCCAGGAAATAAAAAATGTCAATTGAATTCCAACTACCTGCCAGATGTGCCAAACCCAATTGAGTTTAGCAAAAAATGTTATGCCAAGATATTTCCGGCTTTCAACCATCAATTCCTTCCCTACTCTAGGATCATAATCAACCCTCAGTATTATATCTGTGTACCTACTAATGTGATTCATTTATCTTCATTCTATGTTGACCTAGTCTGCTAGATACTCACTTTGTAGCTGTTCAGTCTTATACCAACAACACTACTATTGATTAGAATAATGAATAGCAATGCTACCATTACACTACCGTATGGCATTTCTTTTGATACTGTAGTTTGTAAATGTTTTAGTTTCTATTCCTAGAAATTCAGCGGTGTATGAAGGCACAATCCCCAGTAAGAAGTAAACAACACCCCTTGCTAAACATTTACCTGCCTCAGTGTGGTTCAACACCACAATTCATGACCTGTTTGAGCTCCATCCTGGTATGCTTCACCAACTTCCTCAGACCTCTATACTATATCTCATGTTTTTATAAATATTCCCTGCACTCCTTCCCATATATATTTTTAGATACACCCTTCCAAAATCGTACATCATCTTGTATTACCAGACTTTTTTTTTCCTGTCATCAGTCTTTCGACTGGTTTGATGTAATCCTCCATCCCTTCCTATCCTGTGCTAACCTCTTCATCTCTACATATCCCTTACAACCCACATCCTCAGTTATCTGCTTCATATATTCTAATCTCTGTCTACCTCTACAGTCAAAATATGACCTACCAGCCTGTCTCTTCTTTCTGTAAGCTTCTTTCCTCACCCATCATTTCCAAAACTTTCATTTCTTACTTTGTCCACTTAATTTTCAGCATTTTTCTGTAACACCACATTTAAAATGCTTCAATTTCATTTCTTTCTGGTATTCCTGAAGTCCACGTTTCGCTAACGTAAAGTGTTGTGCTCCACACACAATTTTAAAAAGTTCTTTCTATTTTCTAGATCAATATTTGAAACCAAAATGAAGTCTCTTTTTGCTTGTGCTATTCTGCTTTTAACATCATTCCTGCTTTGGCCATCCTTTGTAATTTTTCTTCCCAAGTAGCAGAATTCACTTCTCCTTTTGCATCTAATCCTATTTTTATATTTAATCTACTGTGATTGGTATAATTTCTTCTACATTTTATCACTTGTCTTGTTTTGATTCATGTTGACTCCAAAATCTTCAACTATTTTGTTAGTGGCATTCAGTAATTTCTCAATACCCTCAGCCTGTTCTGCTAATAAGACAATGTCATCTGCAAATGTTAGCATAATGATTTTTTTTTATCTCCTTGAACGCTTAGTTCCTTTAATACCAGAAAATAATAAAAAAAAGTCTCGCATAATTACAACACAGATACATAAGAATAAAGTTTTTTTTTGGTGTTGAGAGTTGATCAGTTGTTCTCAGATGTCTATCAAAGTCAACCAGGTGATTACGCATTACACTTCGGCGATTGAATTCACAGAAGTCATTTTATGGTGACTGAAATAAAGCACTGAAATATCAGGTGTAAAAACCTCATTATCTCGGCTGGCCACACAAATTTCACTTTGTTTTACACGGACTTGATTATTTTTAAGGGAAGGTAATATAGTTTGTGTGTGTGTGCAGGTCTGCTGTGCAGCATATTCCAGGCGATGTGGGACTACAGCTTCGTGGCACAGGAGACGTTCCTGCGCTGGGAGCAGAGCACGGACCCCGCGTTCCAGCAGGGCAAGGGAGTCGCCGTCAAGTCGCTGACCGCCTTCTTCACCGCTCTCAGAGAAGGAGACGACGACTCCACGGAGGACTAGATGTACTGTTCGTAATAGTAGAAATAAAATTTGTAACTTCGAGAAGTCTTTTTCTATATACGAGTGAGATTTGATATTTTGACGGACGACTGGGGTGGGAAGAACTGTTCGGAGTATATATAGTAATATAAAGAAGTTGGCATACTGATGAGAAATGTATTATAAATTGTTATTATATTAATAATTAAGCCAGTGTTGAGCAGTGCTCCAGTCTTTGTGTTTGTGTATCTCATTGCTATTATAATTTTGTGAGGCGCCATTGCTGTCTGGGGGTATACAGCTCCCTTTCCTATTTGAGGTGCCGTTCCTTTAGTTAAGATTTTTGTAAATTTAGACTGCGGGGCAGATTCCCACTGTCGGCGTTGTGGGTGATATTAAATGAAAATAAAAATAGTTTTTGTGTTTATGTGATGGGGAATGAGAACATGCTATATTCATATATATACTATTTAAATTGAAGAGTGGCTATTTGTAACAAATAATGTAAGATTGCAAATGATAAATAATGGTATTTGTGTAACTTGCAAGATGTAAATATTTATATATATATATACATACATATATACATATTTTTGTTTGTTGTTCTGAACCTTTGTTATCGAAAACCTACCTTGTTTCCTTTTACTTACTCATTTCTTAATTTTTATCAGTCATTCCCATACACTTTTTAATTTGTCACGGCAGAAGCATAATAAGACTTCAACCAGACATGTCCTTATATTTTTTAATATATTTAGAAATTAATGTCCTAATATTTTGTAATGGGTTTTTCTTGTTCCATTTATTTCACATTTTGCATCATGATATTTTTCCATTGTTTTGCATTAATCGTAATGCAGCTGCCTTCTGAAGGAAAGTCAGTTGAAAACTGTATTTTAACAGAACTGGTTATGTAGTGATATCTTATAAAAGTTTTATATGCTGTTGACTTAAATCAGTGTAAAAGAAATTAAAGATGCGAAAACTAAATATTTTTAAACATGTTTTTGACCACCTTTAAACACAAACTTAGAACTAAAATTAAACAGGCTATCCTTTATGAGGAAGATGACACAGCTAATAGAAAACGCTATGTTTATAGATTTGAGAGGTTGGTTACATCTACACTATTTTATATCTGTAAGCAAGCTGTTTTTGTCTCTTTTCTGTAACGGGTATTGCGCAATAAGTACATACAGTTTGGATGTGGTTTTCACGTTTTTAGAGCTAATGGTGCCAGTCAAAATCTGGGAAAATAGCTAATGACTTATATGTACCATGGGAAGGAGCAAACAATTAAAAAAAAAAAAAAAAAAAAAGTCTTACTATATGGAAAATTGTGAGCTACGGATCATTATGCACTTTGACACGCACTACTTTCACATAAATCTAACTAAAATTCACATAGCTTAACAATTGTTTAATATTTTTACTTCGAATATTTAGTTTTTCAGTTTGCAGTAAATAAACTGAATGCTTGAATCAAACATAATGATCATAAAAATATTTAATTTACTGTAAAAATGACGCGTTTAAGAGTTTGACAAAAATGAATATACTAATCTTTGAATTGTTTATATAGTAATTGTCTTTGGCTGTAATTATTCGATTTTCGGAATTGGTTATTCAAACTGCTACATAATATATTAAATCTTCAATAAGAATAATTTTTTTTTTATATTTACTGTAAGTAACTTATTGCTTAATATGTGTTTTAAAGGGTTTTATTGCCGCTGCAATTTGATTGTGAAATCCAAGCCGCATTTCAACCTAACCACAACCACTAACTTTACATTGCGATACAGTGGATTTATTATTGCGAGTGTTTTAGCCCTGTTGGAATTCAAAATGGCGTATTGAGAAATTGATTGATATAATTTATGCTCATAAAATAGACAATGTTATTACCCAAGTTGGGCGATCCTACGATATCCGAACTACTGAAATTTGATAAATTTTATGATCGATTCGTATATATCTTGACGAGACAAATCGAAAGTAAAGAATAATTTTTTTGAGATCTCGCTCAGTTCTCGAGATATCATGTGCCACACTTGAGGTGCCGTAATTGGTGATGAATTATTCTGTAACTCGACAAGATAATTCGAAAGTAAAGAATACCATTTTTTGATACTTCTCTTAGTTCTCAAGATATTGTATCAAAATTGAGGCGATTAGATTGACATGCTGCTTGGACCAGAAAACTATTTCGCACTAGGAACTACACGGTGAATAGGCGTTTCGTAATCTTACGAGCTATGGCCGTAGGGTTGAAATAGATCGCCAAAAGAACAAGGAACTGTACCTATAAATGATTAACATTCGATATCTTGATAATTAAGCGAGATATCGGAAAAGTTTATGCTTTGCCTTCGGTTTGTTCCATTGAGATATATGGGAATCGACCATTAAATTTATCAAATTTCAGTGGCTTGGATATCGTAGTATTGTCCAAAAATGTCGTTAGTGAAACATTTAATGTTTTTAGGTGTATCTGAAATGTTTGATTTTGTAAGGGACCAAGAATGTTCTTGCAAAATCATATGGCATGATAAATTCAATTGGTAATAAGCTGTTTCGTTGATGACGTGTATCACGAAGTAAGCTACTCCCGAAAACAAAACATCTATGTGCTTGTCCAGAGTGTATTTCCCGATGGCTTTGCGAAATTTGTTTATGGTCCAGGCTACAGTTCAATCTAACTACTTAGTTTTTAGGTACGGCGAATGAAATTGGATCGAAATTTGGGTTGTTGTATAAACGTTATTAGGAAAAAAATACATTTTATTAATCACGGCATATGATTGTATTCATATGGAATTACGAAATCTCATACAACCTAAATTCTGGTTGAAAATAATGGCCCAGGCTGTATTATAACAGAATTACTGCTTGCAAATAATACGTCTTGCAACTGACTACAGCAGTATTGCAACGATATTATTTAATGTTTTAGCGGAATTGCGATCTCCAATACACCCGGCATTTCTGAGGGGGGGGGGGGGTGCCTACTACTGGTGATAACCATTTGAATTAACTGATTCGTTATGTCCTCTTCACATTTTGCACTCTCCTTTGTCGGCAAAGTTGCCACAATTTAAATTAAAAATGCCAAAATATGAGAGCTATTAGATGCTGCCGGCACTGCAAAATTAATAAAATGTCTTGAAATGTTGGTTGAATCCATTATTTCAATGTTTCCTTGGCTTGTCCGCTTTCCTAAGGTGTAAAAAGTTGCATTAAATTATCAAATAGAAAATATTTGTCCGAGATGTAGTACAACAGTTGCCATCTTAGAATCGATACAAGCGATCGGAGACAAACCATTGCTTCCATTGTAAACAAATGCCCAATTTCTGAGATGGATGCCGCAGAACGAATTTCCCGTAAACTTTTTCCTTGTGTTCCAGGTGGAATTTTAACCTATCCAAGACCTCTATGACAAAACGAAACTGTTTAGGTACTGATTGTGTTAATTTTACAGTGCTGGCAATATTTCATGGTTGCGCACTAATTTCGGTATTTTTAATGTAATGTGTCAATTTTTCCAAAAAAGGAGAATTCGAAATGTGAAGAGGAAATTTTGTGGAAGAAGTTTGTTCAGATTTTCAAAAGGTTAGTACCAGTTTCGGAAAGGGGCAGACCATACGTTTTTCTACACACACACACACCCAGTTCCGCGCCTGCGAAGCAGCAGGTAAATGCTAGTGTGTGTAGTGCTGAAGTGTTTCCATTTATTAATCAAATATATATGGTCCGGTATTAGGGTCTGAACTATTGATTGAAAGTTGCCAGAATTTCAGGATGTATCCGTTCCGGTAATGTTGAGCCCATATAAAGGAATTACAATATTCCTAGCTCAAATCTTTGCTAATCACCTACCTGTCAACGAACTAAAAAGCTACAAGAAAAAGAAAAAAAAACTACACGATTGTTAAAGGAAGGATTGTGCGAAGAATTCAGTTAATAAGACTTAAGTGTCTAGCTAATAATAGATACAAAACTAGTTAGTTGCTGAAGATTTGATGGTTTATCAGACACCTGGAAGTTGAGTGGTTTCAGATGCCTGAATACTAGATGGTTTGAGAGATTGCTGAACATCAGATGGTTTGCCAGACAACTGGGGGTCAGATGGTTTTGTTATACTATTAAAGGTCTGATGGTTTATCAAATGGCTGAAAGTGCCATGGTTTGCCAGCCATCTGAAGGTTACATGGGTTGTTAGGTGGCTTAACTTCAGATTGTTACTTCCAACTATTTCATGTACAATGATAGTTTGTCAGATAGCTGAAAGTCTGAAGGCTAAATGGTTTAATAACGGGTGGTTTACTGTAAGATTGACTGTTTTTCTGATAGTCTAGTGTGTGATGTTTGTGAGACATCTGAAAGTCTGATATTAAAAGGACATATAGCAAGTCTGATGGTTTATCGCATAGCTGAAAGTTTTGTGGTTTCAAACATCTAAAGGTGACCGTTTTTTTCTGGCAGGTCAAAGCTTGATGGTTTCAGCCATCTGAATGGTGTATGAAACAGCTGAAGGTCAGTGTACTATGACTGTAGGTCTGATCGTTTGTCGAATAGCTGAAAGTCTGAAGGTTACACAGTTTGTCAAATCGTTGACTATCGGATGGTTTTGTGTCTGATTACTAAAGGTTTAACAGTTTTTCTGAAGGCTGAAGGTCGGATGGTTTATCAGATAGCTGAAAGTGTGATGTTATCTCAAATGTCTGAAATTCTGATGTATTGTCCGACACCTAAGGCTACGTAGTTCGTCAAATGGCTGAATATCTGTTGGTGTGATAAGGTGGTGTGGGTCTGAAGTCGGTTTGTCAGTGAAATGAAGGGTAAATGGTTTATCAGCTTGTTGGACAGCCAATGGTTAGCTCAGACCGTGAATGATCTGATGGTTGTCAGGCAGCTGTAGCTCTGATGGTTTCTTGGACAGCTGAGCTGAGCTGAAGGTTCAGGTAAGGATAGCGACAAGTGTTAGCTAACAGTTTGCGATTTCCAGATCATTTGATGTTCGGAGGCATGCGAAAACCACATCTCTCAGACTGATTTGCATTGCTTACTTGTTACTACTTATAATTTGAACAAGATGGCCAATGTGAATATTCCACGAGGAAGTACGTGGTTTGTAATAAAATTAAATAAGAACAGTCTCATTTGTAGCAATAGTTCATTTGCTTAGTGCCATACGTGTTGCTAAGCAATTGGAGAAACTTGCGGATGGGTGAAATATATGTTTGACATTGTCACTGACCTTAAAGGAATACAACTAAGCTTAACAAAGTACACACAGCATATCCATATGTCTGTGATGTGTTTTGCTGCGATTGTAGCCAGTGAGATAATCTTGTGAATACCATGTTTACATAGGAAACATATGACAAAACAAAAACATTTCTGTAACAAACTAAAAATTCTGACGAGCTATGCGCTGTGTAAAAACACAGGATACGGTTTTTATGCGGCGCTTAGTGTTGTAAAAAAGTTTTTTTTCTGACGTGAAAAAAAAATGTTTTTTTCTGGGATGTGTTTTTTTTTTCTGGGACTGTTTTTTTTCTTGGACGTCTGGGACGTTCTGGGACGTTTTTTTTTCATAACTACTAAATTACAAATTTTTAAGGCATTTATCGATAATATGATTGTTTTAGAGCTTATACTAAGTACTTATCTTACTTTTAAATGTACTATATTTTTCTGGTTCAGTAGAAAAAAAAATTACAAAAATGTTGGTAACATTGAAGTTTTCTTTTACGAATGGGGACTTCCCGAAAAGGCTAGGATGCGTGAGAAGGAATCCCCGTTCCCCATTGTTTGGATTGATACTCGCTATTTGAACTAGTGCTGCCAGGCTCTAGAAATTTATCTGCAGACCTACAAATCTTTTTAAAAACTTAGGAAATTTAACTACGGTTTTTTGCTTCTTTTTATTACTTGTTGTGCTTTCCTTATATTCGTATACTTGTTAAACTCGCAGCGTATAGTGATACTGAGTCATTGTCAGTAATTATGAATAATTTCCTTGCAACCGTTGGCGTAAACCAACGATTGAAAACAAATAAAGCTCCTATTTTGTATGATAATAGATTTAAATTCAAACTTAAAAGACCGTAATACAGAACTATCGGCGCAGTCTTCATTCACAGTGTGTACTTTGCTCACAATTTAAAATTGCAATCTCAAAAGCTTTTGCGTGCAATACAACCAGTAAAAGAAAATGTAACTATTTCTGAAGTTATGGATCTAGAGGGGACAGAAGAAGAAACAGAAAATTCCGACACCGCCGAACTAGTGTTGGTAGTACTGATACTAGTGAATGTGGTACCGACATAGAGGATGAATAAAAAATTATGTTACCTGTATAGATACATTTATGAATCATTATGTAAGATGATATTTGATTTAGTAAGGTTTAAAACACACGTGTAAAATGTAAGTTCCATAAATAAAACTATAATTTATCAAATATATTTTTTCTGGAAAAAAAAAAAAACAAATTTAGAAAAAAACAAGGGTGCTAGGTTTTTCACAAATCGGAAAAAAAAACATTTTTTTTCAGTTTGCAACACTAGTGGCGCTGCTATCATTAATGCACTCAATTCTTGTCGATGCGAGTGAAACAGTTTATTAATATCTCTGTGATATGAGCTGCTTGGCTCTGAACTGTCTCATAGGAGCAACCTTCATAGTGATTACTTTTGCCCTTTAAGGGTACAATTCCAAAAACTTTTCTTAATTCGTTACATAAGTGGACACCGTGGTTTTCAAAATGATAATTTATCAATTTCGGTAAGATAGCAAGAGCTAAATGAATGGCTCACGCAAAAAGTAAATAAATATACATATATATAGAAATAATGATACTTTTGCCCTTTAAGGGCAGAATTCCAAAAAATTCCTTTCTTTAAATATGATTTAATTTAACTGGAGACGTTATTGATTATAGTTAGGTATCGAGGGACGTAAGTGGTGTGGTTACTGTTTTGTCGGATGGCCGTTGTGTATAGTCTGTACTTGGCTAAATTAGTCTCTTCATTTTTGCTAAGACTTGCAAGTAGGGATTGCAATCCAGCAAAGCGGGATCCTTCATCATTAGACAGTCTGGCGGATCCCGCGCAAAATGTGGATAAAACGCGTGTCAGTGCGTGACTCGCTGCTCCACTCGATCTCTATCGAATGTATTGTACTGTTTGCCTATACCAGAGCAGTTGGCAAACGTTTGTTTTTGTCAACCTTCGTCACACTTTTACCTATTCATTTTCTAGTACACATTTCTGTAATTTGAGTTATGTTGCGTATTTAGTACGATTTTCTAACTGTATAATTATTTTTTATGTGTCGCAAACGTTATCTGAACTACAAAGTTACAGCTTTTTATTCACGGTTTCATTATTCCCATTTTCTGCATTTGCAGATAAAGTTATTGTGACAATTTCCTTTTTTTGCGGCTGAAAATTTGATTATTCGTTGATAGGAAACTAATGTTATCGTAATTTTAGTCGCATACCTATTTATTTAGCAGCTATCAAAAGGCAATTGTATATCCTTTGAGTTATTGTTGTTTTGGCCGCTGCCTCAATGCGTTTCTTTGACGAAAGCCGCCTGCTTACATGTGCCGCTCAAGCTATAGAGTAATACCTCTTCTCATTGTTATTACTTCGACTAATGGCAAAAAAAGTTATAATGAAGTTTTCACGGGTGTATCGACGAATTGTGTTGTAGGAAGACCATACTTCGACGGCTGCCTCCGCCGTCTTCCTCACGTGTGAAATCTCGTGTTTTTACAATGAAATCCGGAGATACAACCTATGGAAACTTCACTGCAATCATTACTAAAAAGTAATAATTTCCACTCTTAAAACGTCGTTACGCAACTTATGTAAAATTGAAATACTTGACAGTTTAAGTGTTGGTGAGTAGTTTCCTTTAATAACATTGAATCAACTGTAATATCAATCAAGGAATCAGGAGATATAATAATGAATCACGCAAAAAGAATTTTTGTAGAAAAAAGAAAAAGCCAAGTCTCGTGTTTTTGCAGTGACAAAAAGTTATGAGATCGTGTTCTGAGCCAAGTCTACACTTTACAGAGTATATTCACTTCACTTTGTGAATCGGAATGCTTTCTCTCGGTGTTATGGAACGTTTATTTGGAATTAAAAAAAAAAAAAACTCTGGTAACTTGGACACTAAGCAAACCATTTTTTTAAATTCATATGATGTATTGTAAGGCACATAATATGACCTAACTCTGAATATTTTCCATTTTTTATTATTTATTTATAAATTGGTTTAGATTAAAAAACAAAAATGTAAAACCTCGAAATGTACTTTGGACATGCTAAAACGTTTTAATATAATTTTATCAATTAAAATATTGTTAACTATTAATTTTTATCATTTAAAATTGATTTATTTATTTAATTATTATTTAATTTATTAACATTTTAAGTAACTATGTATTAAATATAAGCGTTAAAAAACTGTTTGCGCAAATTGCGCGGGGTTGAAAACACTGCGGGATTGCAATCCTTACTTTCAACGTATTGTTCTTCTGCCACACTGTTATTCTTCTGTACTTGTCTGACACCTTGATAAATTGTTTTATGGGCTTCAGTGGAAACGGAGAATCATACGGTCTCTAAACTAGTTGAATAAAATACTGAAGTTGCTATACTTGATGTTTATTGCAACATTTTTAGTAATTCTGTTACAAGAATAATACATTCACAAACTTCACGCGACGTAGTGCCGGCAAAGCTAGGTTTATGTTGTAGTAATTATTCTACGACGTGTAGATGAACGAGAATTTTGACGGGTACTCGCAGCTCAAGCGGCAGTTGATCCGAGGCCAGACTTGTCGCTTTCACAGATCAGACACAAATCAGGAAAGTTACAAGTACGCATGCAATTCTGACATGTGCGGAAAATTTCTGCCGAGCTAATGGCAGTGTTTCCGTTAGTTGAAGCCAGCGTTTTATCGCAAGTACGCCTTCGCTCAGACTTGACAAAGTAAAATACAAGAATTTAGCTTAATTAAAATGTGTCCCTTACAATGGCTTTTGGAAATAGAACAATCATGTTTCAGAAATAATACATATCATTTGTATATGTGACAGTGAGTGTATACATGGTCTTAGTAAATGCTATACTCATCACTTGTAAGACAGTAAGTAGGCGATGCTTCGGTATATTGCAATAGAAGATACCAAGTAGCGAAAAGAAATTACGAATTAGGATAGGGAAATGAGCCACCATTTACCTACAGATGTGGGGTTTATGAACACAATAAAAGACAAAAAAACATTCATGATGTAGGAAGCCCTTTTTCAACAGGAAAAATTATTTGGGGGGGGGACTGCTTCGCCCAAGTACATACCTGCCAACTTTTACGGTTTTTCCGTAAAATTTACGGAAAGGTGCTGTATTTTACAGATGAATTGTTGTATTTTACGTATTTCCAAACTGAAATTCGAGGTCTTTGTATGGAATAAGGATATTGAAGTTTTTTTAATGTACAATTGTGGTATTTCTTTCACGACTGTTGGTTCAATTGTATGTGCGTTTAAGCTTCATTCATTTGACATTTATGCCGAGATACACTATATTACAAGATTTTATTTTGTAGAAAGGGGAGGGGGGGGGGTCAGGGATTGGAACAAGATATGAATTAATGAATAATTTACCAAAAACGGTGAAACAATTTAAAGTTTAAATTTGTAGAGGGCAAAGGGAGATGGGTACAGGAAATTGCCACCAGAGTTTGCCCTCCGTTGCAGTTAAATTATAGAAGGGAAATGAAATGAGGGATGATGCTATAAATGCAGTTCATAGTTCTTCAGTTAGATGGCATTTCAAATGGTACTTACGGAATTCTTAAGCATAATAGGATTTCCAGAGTAATGTTGTCCATACTCCACAGCAATGCCGAGTGTGAACGTGATTTCAGTATGATTAAGAAGAATAGAACTCAGTTCAGATCATCCCCCACAAATGAAATCCTAGATACTGTTTTCATGTTGCAGACCACCAATTCTGTTCTTATTATGCAAACAGGTTTTCTCCAGACTTTCTCAAGAAATCAAAGAAAGCTTGGCTTCGTCTATGAAGTCTGATTGAAAGTACGCATACAATGTATATAGAACAGTGATAAATGAAAAAAGACAATGTATCTGCTTAGTTTTAATTTTTACCAGTTATTAGTTAGTTCTTTCAAAAAAATTGTCTTGAAAGTAGTGTCAACAAATAATATGACGTAAATAGATAAGATATCAATTAAACATGCTCTTTACAAATTTCTGGATGTTTAGTTCGTGGACGATTAAATATAGTGTTTAAAATTTTTGCTGTCCAGGGTCTTTACGGAAACACAATTTTGGAAGTTGGAAGGTATGTAAGTATGAAAACTGATATTTGGAAGGCGGGAAGAGCAAAATAATAATACAGATAAGCAAAATTAAACCAAATACTATGAAGTTAAACATCACCTCAGATTATTGATGATCCAATTTAGATAGCAGGAATGGAGTCAGGGAGAGGATGAGAAAAACGTATTAATAGTAATATAGTTGAGACCAGGTGGTTGCCTAGTGCCAAGTTTGTACTGGTAGGCAAGTTCCCACCTTCTGAGTTCAGAGAAACTGCTGCTATTAGGGAGAACTCTGATAGCACAGACTGTGAAACAAGAGTTGAAATTATTGGTGTTGTGGGAGATGTGGCATGGATACCTACTGGATGTTTTGGATTCCGAGTGAATATTGTGTCGGTGTCCATTTATTGTTATGGAGAGTGGATTTGTGGTCAAACCTATGTATGAAGCCAGGCAGTGGTTGCATGCCGACTGGTAAATTACATGGAGGTTTCACAGGTGGCGTGTCCTATGATGGGAAATATTTCGAGAACCGCTAAAAATTTAGGGTAGGTATTTGAGGCACCGTGAAAATTTGTATAACACTTCCTTTGTATTTTTTTAGTACAAAATTGAAGACCTGGCTGAAGGATAGTTAGGCCTAATCAATCTTTGAATTTTTAACTGTGCAAATTTCTAATTACAAACAAGTCCTCGAGGCATTTTGAAATTTTAATACCTTCAAATAATATGATGTATTTATTTTTCATTTTAATACATACCAAATTTGATGGTATTAAAATTTCAAAATGCCTCGAGAACGTTTTTGTAAGTAAAAATTTGCGCAGTTAAAAATTCAAAAGTTGATTTGGGGACATCCATAAATTACGTGAGGTGTTTTTCCGGATTTTCGGAACCCCCCCCCCTCTGGTGAGGTTTTGGTGAGATATGCCCCCCCCCCACTGTGGTGAGATCTGGTCCCGTGAGTCCCCCCTACATATCGTCTTTGTAACGTCTTGAGACCCTTTTTTAGGTCTCACACACACTTTTCAGCCAAATACCCCCCTCAAATCGACTTTCGCGTCAGTTGTAGACCTATTTTTTTTAGCTCTACAGTCCTGCCCAATTTTAAAAAATCTCACGTGAGAATTCCGTTGACCCCCCCTCCTCCCCCTTGGTGAGATTCGCCGGACCCCCCCCCCCCCCTATTTCATCTCACGTAATTTATGGATGCCCTCTTAGGTCCCACTACCCTTCAGCCATCTCTTGGATTTTGTTCTTAAAAATTACAAATTTTCAGGGTGCCTCAAATATCTACCATAAATTTTTAACAGCTCTCTGACTAAAAGATTTCCCCAGTGACAGAATTGGAAAAGCGGGGGCAGAATGAGGAAAATCTGATTCTAACTGAATTAAAGATATCTTAGCGAAAAATAAATTAGTAAAATTTGTTCACATAAAATGGGTACATTACTCACACTCTATAAGGGCCATCCATAAAATAAGTCACATGAATTTCATAAGTTTTTGAGCCCCCTCCCCTTGTCACCTTTGTGTTACCCCCCCCCCTCTTTCCCCTGGTGTGACGTCACATATTTTAAATTTATTAAAACAGTACTCCCAAACTTATCTATATTTAAAATACTTTTTTCATAAAATAACAAGCTTAACTGACCAGGACACATTGGACAGGTGGTAGGAAAAGGTTTCTAAATTGTGCACTTGTTGGAGAGAGTGATGAGGGGATGCACGAGAGAAGTAAAGGAATTGGGTTACAAAACTTTGGTCAGACCGTTGCTCGAATATGGTAGTGTAGTATGGGACCCACATTATGAGTATCAAATACAGGAGTTGGAGACGGTGCAAAAAAAAGGGCTGCTAGATTTGTTTTTGGAAATTATCGCAGAATGCAATCAGTGACAGATATGATAAAGGAGCTGGAATGGGATTCATTGCAAGACAGGATGAGGATGAGGAGGGTCATGGGAGTGTACAAGGCGTATACTGGCGATGAGGCATGGAAAGATATGGCAGTAGGTATGAAAAGTAGTTCATGGAAGGGAAAAGATGACCATGACCACAAGCTGGCACTCGATTTCGGACACAAGAGTATTGGAAGATTCTCTTTTTTAGGTGAGGGTGTCAGGGATTGGAATAAGTTACCAAGAGAAATTATGAATAATTGACCAAAAACGTTGAAAGAATTTAAAGTTGAAATTTGTAGAGGGCAAATTTAGGTGGGTGCAAGAAAGGGGGAAGATGGGTGTGTAGGGAAATTGCCACCGGAGCCTGTGCTCCATTTCAATTTAAGTAAATATATAAAATCAAAAATAAATCAAAGAATATACAAAATTGTCAAAACATAACAAATCAGATGCACTATACAATTTTTAATGTTTCTGTCCATGGACTTTGAACCCGTATCTATATATTTATGACTGCAATAGCAGTCACTCCGTTCTCGACTGGGATAATGTTGGGAACATTTGATGTGTCAACATCTTCTTCATGGAACCATACAGCATCATCATACCTGTTATGCCTAGCTGTAGTTCTTTGAGGACGAAACTTGTTGATTCTTATGTGATTGGTTAGTGGCTTTGTTTTTTGAAAAATATAGACCACAGATGCCACACTACCATTTAAATAAGGGTGCATCCATAAATTACGTGGCTTGGTCTAGGGGGGAGGTTGGCTGAGTAGCTACTCTCGGCTATGAGCGGGGGGGGGGGGGGTGCCGAGCCTAGCTCTTCGTTCATAATATTGAAATAAGGGACAGAACACACAACAGCATTTGAATATTTATTTAAGTCATCTAATTATCTCCGTATGTAAGTTACGATAGCCTGACGAGAGAAAACGGTGTAAAATGTCTTCTGGTATCAACAGGGGAAAAAGCTACATGAGGGAGAGGGGGGGGGGTAGGAGGTAAAAGCCACGTCGGGCTATTTGGGGGAGGGGGGGATTCACAGGAAGCAAAGATGGAGCGACGTAGTTTATGGATGCTCCCTAATTATGCGTAATTCCATGGCCGGCGCTAGGATTCTCGGGCACCGGTAAAGCGATCTTAGGCCCCCTACCCTACTCTCCCCCCCCCCCCCGAAAATATTTTTACTTTACACTTTTTTTTTTTTGTTGATAAATTCAGAGCATTTTAATACAAAAATATTCAAAATTATTGGTGCGGATTTTAAAATTTGTGTTTGATTTTTATTTATTTAGGCACCCAGGCCGGCGGGCCCACCTCTGCCCCGCTTTACCCCCACTAACGCTGGCCCTGCGTAATTCATATTTTATGAAAACCTCAAAAATGGTTTTGGATTTTTGGTGAGTGTCAAAGACGGCCGACTTACGATAGGATACGTACAGCGGCGGCCACGTGTCAAAAAGTCATACAAACTACGTGTGACGTCACAAAACTTATAACTCACCCCTCCCCCCTCCCCCCACCTCTTGTCCCATGATATCACATTTGTTGATCTCGTCACTCCCCCTTAATGCGTGGATTGCCCGTAAGTTTATAAGGCTTCTTTCCAAAAGCCGTGAATAATTTAACGATCAGGAAAAATCTGGTATTTCCAGGATGTGACTGCATTAGTATTGTAATAGTTTATTCAGTAATACGGAGCTGCCTGCCTTCAGGACTGACTACGATAATGACCGTTTTATGACGATCTTACAATGGGTGTACGTCTAGGGAATAGAATACCATTTAAAATTTTTTTTTGTTTTTGCTTTTGGCTTTACCCCACGTCGAGGTCATTAGAGGCGGGATGGGACTTGGGACAAGGAACGGGAAGGAATTCAGCCATGGCCTTTTTGACGGAAACATCCCGGCATTCGCCTGGGGTGATTTGGGGAAACCATGGAAAACCCAAATCTGGATGCCCGGACGGGGATTCGAACCGGCGTTCTCCGGAATGCGATGCCAGTGCGAAAGGGGGCGTCCATTGATTACATGAGGTGAAATAGGGGGGAGGGGGGTCAACGGAAATCTCACGTGAAGTTTCTAAATTCTTGTTGGGCCGTAGAGCTAAAAAAAAAGGGGTATAAATAACGCGAAAGTCGATTTTAGGGGGGGTATTTCGTCGAAAAGTGGGGGTGTAACCGCCTTTGGGAGGGTGGGACAAAAAAAAGGGTCTCAAAAAGTTGCAATGGCGATTTCAAGGGGGGGGGGGGTCTTACGGAACAGATCTCACCAAAGAGAGAGGGGGGGGGGATGGACCACATCTCACGAACTCTCACCACAGGGGTTGGGCTCCTGAAATCGGGAAAAACACCTCACGTAATTTATAGATGCACCCAAATGCGTTACAAATCTTTGGTGAGACCATTGCTTGAGTATGGTGGTGTAGTATGGCTCACACATTATGGGAGTTGGAGGGGGTGCAAAGGAGGGCAGAACACAATCAGTAACTGATATGATAAAGGAGCTGGGTTGGGAGTCATTGGAGGGTGAAGAGAGTGCTGTGAGTGTATAAGGCGTATATTGGCGATGAGGCCTGGATGGATATTGGTAGAAGAATTAGGAGAAGGGAAGAGATGACCATGACCACAAGCTGACACTCGATTTCAGGCATAAGGCAGTAGAAATTACCACAGAACACAATCAGTAACTGATATGATAAAGGAGCTGGGCTGGGAGTCATTGGAGGGTGAAGAGAGTGCTGTGAGTGTATAAGGCGTATATTGGCGATGAGGCCTGGATGGATATTGGTAGAAGAATTAGGAGAAGGGAAGAGATGACCATGACCACAAGCTGACACTCGATTTCAGGCATAAGGCAGTAGAAATTACCACAGAACACAATCAGTAACTGATATGATAAAGGAGCTGGGCTGGGAGTCATTGGAGGGTGAAGAGAGTGCTGGGAGTGTATAAGGCGTATATTGGCGATGAGGCCTGGATGGATATTGGTAGAAGAATTAGGAGAAGGGAAGAGATCACCATGACCACAAGCTGACACTCAATTTCAGGCATAAGGCAGTAGAAATAACCACAGAACACAATCAGTAACTGATATGATAAAGGAGCTGGGTTGGGAGTCATTGGAGGGTGAAGAGAGTGCTGGGAGTGTATAAGGCGTATATTGGCGATGAGGCCTGGATGGATATTGGTAGAAGAATTAGGAGAAGGGAAGTGATGTCCATGACCACAAGGGAATGTCCTTAAACCACGTAGCTGCATTTTGGTCCCCCCCCCTCCCCATGTAGCACGTAGCTTTTTCCCCCTTTCGATTCCAGAAAACATTTTGTACATTATCTCTTGTCAGACTATCGTAAATTACATGCAGAGATAATTAAATGTCGGAAATAAGCATTCAAATACTGTTGTGTGTTCTGTACCTCATTTTAACCGTGATAAATAATATGAATGGAGAGCTACGTGGCCTGGCTCTGAAAGCCCCCCCCCCCCCTCCCACGTAACCCAGCGTAGCTTTTCAGCCAAACCCCCGCCCTCCTAGACCGAGCCACGAAGTTTACGGACGCCCCAAGCTGGCACTCTATTTCAGGCATAAAGGATGGGGAATATTTTCTTTTGCGAGTAAGGGTGTCGGGGATTGGAACAAATTACGGAGTGTTGTGATGAATAGTTTACAATAAACGCCGAAGGAATTTAAAATTAAAATTAGTAAATCGCAAAAGTAGATGGAAGAGGAATACAACACTCAAGTAATACAAGATTTTAAAAAAAAAAAAGAAAAAAAAAGAAATAAAAGGAGTAATTAGATTACTAGGGATTGCTACTGGAGGATGTGCTTGCTCTATTGCAATTAAATCTACTGTATAATTTCGCAAGGTCACTCATCCAATCACCTCGATAGCTATTGGCTGGAGAACAGTGTCACGTGTCAGCCTTCGCTCACAAAACAGCGACCAGAGAAATCATTAGAAGGAATTCGTGGTTATGTTTATAATTTAATACCTAAGCAACTGCTACCAAATTAATTGCCATAATACATTAATTCATAGCGTTTCATAGTCAAAAAAATTTTAACAAATTTTGCGACTGAAAGAACGTGGATCTTTTCAGCAACATGTTACTAATTAAAGCAACTTAAAAAAAATTAAATTACTCATAGTCTCTGCTGTAACCACGAACGCCAATTGTTATTCCGGCTTAGGATAAATTTCAGTTTAATAAAAACTTTCATTACTGTTGCTGCTTGACCAAAGTTTATGAATTACAGTTTATTTGCTTTTTAAGCATTTTACTGACCACTTTCGTTATTGGTTTTTATTCATGTTTACAGTATGTGAGTTATTAGGTTATTTTAAGTGGACATCAGACCAAATGTGTCACCGAATCGACTATTCTGGCAGCTTATTTCTTTGGAGTTGCTCAACTGTTTCATAATATGGAATGTGTATTAAGTTCTCTGGCCGTCACAGATACTATGACCAATGATTACATTATGAGTGTTTGCCCAGTCTCAATAATAAACAACGTGATGCTTTCGAAGCAAACAGGATTTTTTTTTTAATTTTGCAGAGTGAACTTTAAGGGTTAAATACAAGTCAAGTTTGTATTTAAGCAATTTCACGATAGCGCTATCGTCCCTGTTCGTGTTTAATACCTACCTCTATTAATGCTTCTGAGTTCTTCAAGTTCAGAGATTTCATTCATCCTAAGGGTGAAACACAGGTCAAGTTTATATATTTGGCCATATCAGATCAACCTGTCATAATCTTTCATCGTAAAAACTGGAACTATTCTAGACCCGTGACGATACGCAAAAAACAGTCGCGGGCTAACACTAGTTAATAATAACTTGACGACCCGTGCGAAAATTTCGCGAATATAATGCGATGAATAGTGAGGTTGAATATGATGTCACCAAAGCTGAGTCATTACTCTTCATACTCCTACTTCATTTATCGATTTTGGTTAAAAATCCAGGCAGATAAATGGCTCGAAACACAAAAAACGTATTTTAGAAATATTGACATTTTTGCCCTTTAAGGGCCATATTACGAAAAATTCCTTTCTTAGAATATCATGTTACCACGGTGGAGACCTTAGTCTTTAATATGATACCTCATTTATCTATATCGGTTAGATATTAAGGGAGATAAATAGCTCGTGACACAAAAATGCGTTGTAGAACCATTTATACTTTTTCCTTTTAATGGTTGAATTCGAAAAGCTCCTTTCTTAAAATATTTTGTCACCAAAGCTAAGACATTATTCCTCATAATATTACTTGATTTATCGAAATTTGAAAGAAATCCAGGGAGATAAGTGGTTCGAGACACAAAAAACGCATTTTAGAAAAATTGACACTTTTGCCCTTTAAGGGTAGAATTAAGAAAAATTCCTTTCTTAAAATATAGACTTACCACGACGGAGACCTTATTCTTTAATATGATACCTCATTTATCTATATTGGTTAAATATCAATGGATATAAATCACTCGTGACACAAATATGCGTTATAGAAAAATTTATACTTTTTCCTTTTAAGGATTGAATTCCAAAAACATTCTTTCTTAAAATATGATTTCACAAAGCTTAGACATTACTCCTTATAATCCTACTTCATTTATCGATTTTGGTTAGATATCCAGGGAGATAAATGGCTCGAGATACAGAAAACGCATTTTAGAAAAATTAAAATTTTTGCCCTTTAAGGGACGAATTACTAAAGATTCTTTTCTTAAAACATAATGTTACCACGGCAGAGACCTTATTGTTTAATATGATACTTCATTTATCTATATCGGTTAGATATTAAGGGAGATAAATCGCTCGTGACACAAAAACGAATTTAAAAAATATTGATACTTTAGCCCTTTAAGTGTCGAATTCCGAAAAATTTCTGTCTTAATATATGACGTCACTAAATCGGAGATCTTAATCTTTAAAATGATTCTTCATTAAACGATTTCAGATAGGTATCCAGGGAGGTAAATGACTCGTAACACAGAAATCAGCATTGTAGAAATATTGACATTTTCACCCTTTAAGGGTCGAATTCCGAAAACTTCATTTCTTAAAATATGATGTGACCAAAGTGAAGACCATAAGCTTTAAAATGACACCTCATTAATTGATTTCGGTTAAGTTTGAAGGAAGATATAGGCTTCTGACAAAAAAAAAAAATACCTTATAGTAATAATATATATGATAATAAGCGACCGATTTATGTGTCGATAACAATTTTTGGGGTTGGTTAATAATGTAGACAGAGGTAAAAAAAAATTAATGTTTGTGTTCTGTAGAATTATGTTTTATTGGTCGTCAGGTTGAGAGACGATGCCATAGATAATGATGAAACTAGACGCGATCTGTTTATACGCAGTGGCTGCAGTGTCGACATCTGGTCTAGTCGTAGTTGACAGACTGACGGCGGTCCAGGCGGGAGTAGAGTAGTTGGAGTACTACAGTGTGATCCACGTGTAGCTCAATTTACGGTATACCAAACACTTCATTCTGTATTTTAGTTACGGTATTAAATATATCTCACTGTAGTGCTAGTGGAGTTCCTTTTAGAAAGGTATTAAACCCAATGATTTCAGACGTATATTTTACGCTAATATACGAAGTCATTTAAATGATTCGGTTACGGTTGAACGGAACAATGAATTTTCCGTTTACTTTGGACTGTGTTTTATAACATTTAGAGCAATACGACTATAGGTAACTAATTCTCGGCTGTCCGGGTGACACCGCATCATATGTGTGCAGCCGACGTTTCGACCATTCTTCTGTGGTCTTCTTCAGGGCGTCACTCGGACAGTCAAGTATCAACTGACTCTGGCCGCGGATTATATTTTAACTATTTTCACAATGTAAACACTTTATTGCATACTAAGTGATATCAAAATACTTTCTTTTAACCTTCTAGTCACTAAAATTCAGTTTTAATCAGTGATGTTGTATATTGTGGTAACGCAAGCTAACTATAAGGAATTGTTTGATCTTCAGTGGTTGAATTTTGAGACTGATTGTGTCATAACTTGTATTATGACCAATTAGCGTCTCTATAGCTGTCGATAACTACGTCGGATAACCACTACTCGTGTAAGTATACATGGCGCATTGCTGTCAAGGAATCCCTTTGTTTTATGCTTGCTGTTATCAGTGTCTCGACTGGTTTGATGCGATCCTCCATCCCTTCCTATCTTGCGCTAGCCTTTTCATGTCAACATTATCTGCTTCATATATTCTAATCTCTGTCTTCCTCTACAGTTCTGTTTCCTCCACTAACAAATTAACCAATCCAGGATGTCTCAAAATATGACCTACCAGCCTGTCTCTTCTTCCTGTAAGCTTCTTCCATAAACTTCTTTTCTCACCCATCATTTCCAAAACTCGTTCATTTCTTACTTTGTCTGTCCACTTAATTTTCAGCATTCTTCTGTAGCACCACATTTCAAATGCTTCAAGTTTCTTTATTTCTGGTATTCCTAAAGTCCATGTTTCGCTACCGTAAAGAGCTGTGCTCCACACATAGTTTTAAAAAAAGTTCTTTCTAATTCCTAGATCAATATTTGAAACTGAAAGATTTCTCTTTTTCATGAAGGCTCTTTTTGCTAGCGCTATTCTGCTTTTAACATAATTCTTGCTTCGGTCATCAATTGAAATTTTACTTCGTAATTAGCAAAATTCACTAACTTCTGCTATCGCATTCGATCCTATTTTTATATTTAATCCACTAGTATTGGTATAATTTCTGCTAGATTTCATCACTTTTGTCTTGCTTTAGCTTATATTTAGCTCAAAATCTTCCTTCAGTATTTTGTTCATGCCATTCAGTAATTTCTCAATATCCTCAGCCCTCTCTGCTAACAAGACAATGTCATCAGCAAATCGTAGCATGCTGATTTTTTTCTCCTTGAACATTTATGCCACATTCAAATCTTAATCTTCCTTTATTGCTTCTTCTATATACAAATTGAATATTCATGGGGATAGACTACAACCTTGTCTCACACCTTTTTAATTTATGCATGGCTGTAAATAGGATAGGGGGAAGTTGGGTGTGTAGGGAAATTGCCACCGGAGCGTGTGCTCCATTGTAATTAAATTAAATTAAATTCCTTTTTTTTAATTATAGCTACTTGATTCTTATAAAGATTGTAAAGTGTTCTTCTATCTCTTTTACAACATGTAATAATCAGAATTCACTTCTCTTAAACAGGCCATACACCTTACGACGGTCCCACGGACTTGAGTCGTATGCGACTAGGGATTGCAATCCAGCAAAGCGGGTTCCCGCAATCAAATTAAAATAAACTGCTCCATCGCTCATCCTTCTAATACGGTGGGTACGCACCGTATGGATTGAAAGATTGTCTTTATGCTGTCACTACATTGTTCCGGTATTCAGGCATGTTTTAGGACGACTCTGTCCACATGCCCTCGAATACCTGCTGCTATTAGGGATTGCAATCCAGCAAAGGGTCCCGCATCATTATACTGTCTGGCGGATCCTGCACAAAATTAAGCGGATCCGCAATCCGCAAAATCCAGCGGAAACGCGTGTCAGTGCGTGACTCGCTGCCCCACTCGGTCTCTGTCGGATGTATTGCACTGTTTGCTGTACCAGAGCAGTTGGCATTTGACTCGTGTTAACAAGCGTTTGTTTTTGTCAACCTTCGTCATTACGTATTCATCAAAACTTGCGTTTGTTTCGAGTACACATTTCTGTAATTTGAGTTATGGTGCGAATTTAGTACGATTTTCTAACTATATAATTATTTTTTAAGTGTCGCAAACGTTATCTGAACTACACAGTTACAGCTTTTTATTCACGGTTTCATTATTCCCATTTTCTATATTTGCAGATAAAGTAATTATGACAATTTCCTAATTTGCGGCTGAAAATTTGATTATTCGTTGATATGAAACTAATGTTATCGTAATTTTAACGATCGCGTACCTATTCATTTAACAGCTATCAAAAGGAAATTATATATCCTTTGACTTATTGTTTTGGCCGCTGCCTCAATGCGTTTCTTTGACGAAAGCCACCTGCTTACGTGTGCCGCTCAGGCTTTCTATTAATCCCTCTTCTCCTTGTTATTATTTCGACTAAAGGTAAAAAAAAAAAAAAAGTTATAATGAAATTTTCATGGGTGTATCGACGAATTGTGTTGTAGGAACATCATACTTCGACGGCTGCCTCCGCAGTCTTCCTCACGTGTGTAATTTCGTGTGTTTGCAATGAAATCCGGAGATACAAACTATGAGGACTTCACTGCAATCATTCGCCGAGAAAGTTTCCTCTCTTACTAAAAAATAATAATTTCCAATCTAAAAACGTCGTTACGCCATATAAGTAAATCTGAAATACTTGACAGTTTACGTGTTGGTGAGTAGTTTCTTTTAATAACATTGAATCAACTGTAAGATCAATCAAGGAATCAGGAGATATAATAATGAATCACGCAAAAAAAGGCCAAGTCTCGTGCTTGTGCAGTTACAAAAAGTTATGAAATCTTGTTCTGAGCCAAGTCTACACTATACAGAGTATATTCACTTCATTTTGTGAAATGGAATGCTTTTCTCGGTGTTATGGAACGTTTATTCAGAATTTTAAAAATTCTTGTTACTTGGCTCTTAAGCAAACCATATTTTTAAACTTATTTGATGTATTGTAAGGCACATAATATGACCTATGACTCAATATTTTCCATATTTATTATTATTTATTTAAAAATTGGTTTAGATTAAAAAACAAAAATGTAAAACCACGAAATACACTAAATACACGCTAAAAAGTTTTAATGTCATTTTGCCAATCAAAATATTGTTAACTGTCAATTTTTTATCATTTAACATTAAAAATTATTTATTTAATTATTATTTAATTTATTAACATTTTAAGTAACTATGTTTTAAATATATGCGTTAAAAAACTGTTTGTACCAATCCCGCGGGATTGGCGCAAATCCCGCGCGGATCCCGCGGGATTGAAAACACTGCGGGATTGCAATCCTTATATGCGACACGATACGGTCGTGAATGTTGATGTTTGAGACGGTCCCTGCGACCAAGCTGTGTCAAAATTCGGCATTTTTATTTTTTGGGTGAAAAATAATCGGTGATAGCGCAATTACTGGGACTCATCAAGGAATTGTCTTTTTGGTCTGAAAACTGTTGCACACGTTAGTTTGGTGATACTATTTAATATATGTTGCTCTTAGAGCTGTAAAATATATACATACTCTCAAATTCCATTCGAAAAGTGCCGTAACGTAAGGTGGCGAGTGACTCGGAGAAGGCATGTAGCGATGTGTAGTGGTGAGGGGGCATCCACAAATTACGTGAGGTGTTTTTCCGGATTTATGGACCCCCCTCCCCCCCTCCCCCTCCCCCTGGTGAGATCTGGCCGCCCCCCCCCCTCTGGTGAGATCGCCCTGGAAACTTTTCTTGACCTTTTTTTTTTTTTTTTGTCACACCCTACCTTTTTGGACGAAATACCCTCCTAAAATCGACTTTGCCGCAAATTGTAGACTTTATTTTTCTCTACTGTCCCCAAATTTTTCGCAAAATCTCACGTGAAATTTCCGTAGACCCCCCCCTCCCCCTTGGTGAGATCTGGTGAGATTTCGCCGGACCTCCCCCCCCCCCTATTTCACCTCACGTAATTTATGGATGCCCCCTAACGCTAGCGTTTCTAAGAGTATATTATTTAGTAATATGTTTCTATTACACCCATCAACGTAGTGTTTAATGTAGCAACTTGACACAAAATAATAATAATAAAAATAACTTCTGTAACATTACGTACTAAGCGATAGAGAGGACGCCATTTATCATATACGACTACCAGCAATACTAATATTACGTGCAACAAAATGCATCGATGACCAACAACCATGAAAACCAAACCGACTTTATTATACAAACAAAATTTCAAGTCCATTAAGCTACAAAAGGAAACGTCTGTCCATTTTGGTCCAGGCTACATTCCAACCTATCCACAGCCGCCACTAATGATTGTTTGAAAATCGTGATAACTTAAATGTTTAATAAATCCAAATTTCTAGCGAATTATGCTTTAACAACAAGAACCAAACGCCATTTTGGTACAGGCTGTATTTCAACTATATAAACCAAATTCCTTCGACCTAATGCTCAAACAAGGATATTGTCGCATTTTCAACCTAAGCTAATATTGCCGCAACCTACATTGATAAATGCCATAGAATATTACCATCTCAGACATAACATGCCGGACATGTTTCTTGAAAATGTAATACCTATTATCGTTGGATGTCGCATGTCTGTACGTAAATGAGGCTTACGGTTCAAAGTTGTTTTTTCCCCATATTTATTCTTTTGATAGCAACATATTCCCAAATAATATCGTTAAAAGAGCGTGTGCATGGTCATTATACAGGGCGTTCGCCGGGAAACGCAACCCACTGTTAGCGCTACAAGGAAGAAACTGCTCCCGGCGAGCGAGCGGTCAGCTTCCGGCATTGTTCGACCGTCGGCCGCGGACTATTTCATAATAATTACGCTTCATAAACTTGTATGTGCTAAGCATTTAAATGTGACGTAATTCATTAGCTTACCTTATAAAAGATGCTGGAAGTGTTGACCCTCTTGTGTAATGCACATTTCACATCTTCTGAACATATTTCGAGACACACGCTGCCCTAACTGACTTAATGATTTTTTGGGTGACTGTTCTAGTCGAAAAGCGATATCGTCAATTTTCTCCTCTGTGAGAATACGGTTGACCGACAGTCTCTTTTTGTTAAAAAATGAACCCGTTTCTCTTACTTTTTTAACCAGACGCAGAATTGTTGATTTAGCTGGCAGTAAAGCGCCAGGATATTCGCGACGAAATTTACTGCGACACTTTTTAAACGACTTCTTCTTCACATATGTATCGTAGAGAAATATTCTTTGTTGCAAACTGTAACGTACCATAATTTTACTCACACTCAAACGCTGTACAGGTTAGTAATAGTATGAAGCCCCAAACCAGCCAAACCGCAAAGAAACGTTTATTCACAACACTGATTAATAAGAGACTGAAGTCACAGACTAGCTACAGTGCGGTGATTCACGGTGCCGTGTGGCGGGAGTTGCTGGCGCCACTGTCCCCGCAAGTTGCCGACGGCAACAGACTGGGAGGGTAGCGTTTCCCGGCGAACGCCCTGTACTTCACTACAAGGCTTCTCCCAGTCGCACGCGGTTTCGCGTTACGGCACTTTTCGAGTTTGTGAGGTATCTATACATTTTCCACCTCTAAGAGCAACGTATATTAAATAGTATCACCAAACGAACATGAGCAACAGATTTCAGACCAAAACAACAAATTCTTGACGAATCCCAGTGATTGCGCTGGAGCCAAATAATTAGAGATGCCACGAATAGTGATTTTGCCGAATACCGAATATTCGGCCACGCTCTCGGCCGAAGCGCCGAATATTCGGCAGCCGAACGTTCAGCAAATATATGTACTGTGTAGCTTTCGCAAAAGAACTCACTGCCATTGCAGAAACATGGAGTATTCCTCATAGCAAGATCCGTTTACTTGTCCATGACAGTGGAGCCAACATGATAAAAGGTGTATGAGACGCAGAATATGATTCCGCCAAGTGCTTTGTTCATTGCCTGCAACGAGCTGTTGAGGAATCGCTGAAATCTTAAACGGATATAATGCAGATGGTAGCTGCTGCAAGACGAATTGCTTCCCATTTTAACCACTCTGGTATTGCACAAGAAAAGTTGAAATTCATTCTCCAAGAACTTGACTTGCTAAACCGCCAACCAGTACAAGATGTAAGCACTCGATGGAATTCCACATATTATTTTTAATTTAATTTAATTGCAATGGAGCACAGGCTCCGGTGGCAATTTCCCTACACACCCATCTTCCCCCTATCCTGCAGTGACTTACATTTGCCCACTACAAATTTTATCTTTAAATGCCTTCAACGTTTTCGGTAAATTATTCATCATTTCTCTTGGTAACTTATTCCAATCCCTGAGACCCTTACCTAAAAAAGAGAATCTTCCCACACACTTGTGCCTGAAATCGAGTGCCAGCTTGTGGTCATGGTCATCTTTTCCCTTCCATGCACTACTTTTCATACCTATTGCAATATCTTTCCATGCCTCATCACCAGTATACACCCTGTACACTCCCATGACCCTCCTCATCCTCCTCCTGTCTTGCAATGAATCCCATTCCAGCTCCTTTATCATATCCGTCACTGATTGCATTCTGCGATAATATCCAGAAACAAATCTAGCAGCCCTTCTTTGCACCTTCTCCAACTCCTGTATTTGATACTCAAAATGAGGGTCCCATACTACACTACCATATTCGAGCAATGGTCTGACCAAAGTTTTGTAACCCAATTCGTTTACTTCTCTCGTACATCCCCTCATCACTCTCTCCAACAAGTGCAGAACTTTGAAACCTTTTCCTGGAGAGATTATTAGAACGAAAGCGAGCTGTTTCTTTGTACATAACTGATCACGAGTGTTTAATCAATTTAACACCTTCTCAGCGGCAGCTAATGGAACAATGTATCAAGCTGCTGAAGCCGTTCGAGGAGATTACGAGAATAACCAGTTCAGGTATTTCCTGCATCTCTTGAAGTGATCCCACATATCGTCACATTCTTAAAATACCTGGGGAAGGAAGAAACTGCATATAGAACACCAGATTTATTGAGAATGAGAACTTCACTACAAGCTGAGCTTGAAACACGGTTCAACTTTGATGAAAATAGTAAGTATCTGGTTGCCAATTTTCTTGACCCGCGTTTCGAAACCAGTTTTCTCGGATTGCTTCAAACGCAAAGAGCAAAACAAGAAATTCTTTCAGAAGCTCTGAAAATTAATCATGAATATTGTATTAGTTGCGGTAATGATTCTCCTCGGCGTAGTAAGAAAAGACATTAATGAAAATGATGAAACTACTGAAATACACGAAAGTTTCTGGAACTGTTTTGAGGAAGTTGCTACTGAAAATATGCAAAATGGTGATGTGGGGAAGAAAAGTGTTATTGCAAATGAGATTGATTTTTATGTGACAACTGTTCGCCTACATCGGACGGCAGACCCTTACAAGTGGTGGTCAGCAATCGCTGAACAGTGTCCAAGACTGACAGAATTCTCCCGGATTTACTTATCGTGTCCTGTCAGTACGGTATATAGTGAGAGGCTATTTTCACAAGCAGGTTCAGTTTATGAGCAAAAGAGCAACCGTTTGCTATCAAAAAGTGTTGAAAAACTTGTTTTCATACATCACAACTTACCGCTGGTAGATTTTAAGTATTAAATGTAATAATTTGGAATTAAAATAAATACATTTTTTGGTAATATTTGAGTTTTCTTTTGTCGTGATTTGATATTCGGCCGAATAGTACGCAACATTCGGCTGAATACCGAATATGGATAAAAAGTGGCCGAATAGGCCGAACACCGAATAGTAGCCGAATATTCGTGGCATCTCTAGAAATAATCTACAAACTCTCCTGACTACAATGTTGGGATTAATACATTTCTTCCGGGTGTTTTGATGGTTTTCACTTACCCTACTTGAAATTCCTGACTTGGTTTTTCTCAAAACTCGAAAATTTATTGTTGTTGTTGTTTATTGCCAATATACTTGTGCACACAAGTTTATAGCATGGACCAATACATCTTTACACAACAAGAATACCTTATAGTATAATGAATTCCAATATAAATGAATTTCTATGTTATGTACCTTTTTCTCAGGAATGGAATTTAAAATTAACTTGAAATTTTGCACAATTACGAAGCTTATGGATCACGTTCTATCAAGCAAAATGAAAATAATCGAAGCAATAGCTATGGAATTGTAATACAATAAGTATCTGAAATATTTGCTTAAAAAAGTTACATAATCTCAAATTTATAATATCTAAACTAGTTTCTTATCAACAATAAGTTTGCTTCACAAGATTTATCATTCACATTAGATTACACATTACAAATTTTATTAAATTATCTACAATAGCATCAGAAAAAAGGTACATAACTAGTAGAATGTTTAATATTTTTAAATTTTTTTTGCTTGCACACAGGTGAATATTAATGAAAATATACTATATGTTTAAATTATGTTACTATGAAGAAAGTCAAAGAAAAATTTCCATGCGGCATAAGTTTTCAGGGAGAAAAAATCAGTATGCTACGATTTGCTGACGACATTGTCTTGTTAGCAGAGAGGGCTGAGGATATTGAGAAGTTATTGAATGGCATGAACAAAATACTGAAGGAAGATTTTGGACTGAATATAAATCGAAGTAAGACAAAAGTGATGAAATGTAGCAGAAATGATACCAATAGTAGCAGATTAAATATAAAAATAGGATCAGATGCTATAGGAGAAGTGAGTGAGTTCTGTTACTTGGGAAGCAAAATTACAACCGATGGCCAAAGCAGGAATGATGTTAAAAGCAGAATAGCACTAGCAAAAAAAGCCTTCATGAAAAAGAGAAACCTTTTAGTTTCAAATATTGATCTAAGAATTAGAAAGAACTTCTTAAAACTCTATGTGTGGAGCACTGCACTTTACGGTAGCGAAACATGGACTTTAGGAATACCAGAAAGAAAGAAACTTGAAGCATTTGAAATGTGGTGCTACAGAAGAATGCTGAAAATTAGGTGGACAGACAAAGTAAGAAATGAAAGAGTTTTGGAAATGATGGGTGAGAAAAGAAGTTTATGGAAGAAGCTTACAGGAAGAAGAGACAGGCTGGTAGGTCATATTTTGAGACATGCTGGATTGGTTAATTTGTTAGTGGAGGGAACAGTCGAAGGTAAGAACTGTAGAGGTAGACAGAGATTAGAATATATGAAGCAGATAATTGAGGACGTGGGTTGTAAGGGGTATGTAGAAACGAAAAGGTTAGCACAGGATAGGAAGGGATGGAGGATTGCATCAAACCAGTCTAAAGACTGACGACAACAAAAAAAAAAACTAGTAACATCTTTCGCTGTGTGTCTGAATAATTTCTTTTTCTTTTTACTCATAATATTCATAGTGATGTATCAAATCAAAAGCACTCCACTTCGCACTAAACACATCCGACGACCAGAGACAATACGACGAGCGTGGTGGTGTAACGGTTAGCGCTCTGGCCTCGCATTCGGGAAGACGGCGGTTCGAATCCCCGTCCGGGCATCCAGATTTGGGTTTTTTATGGTCTCCCCAAATCACTCCAGGTGAATGCGGGGATGCTTCCTTCAAAAAGGTCATGGCGGAATTCCTTCCCGTTACTTGTCCCCAGTCCCATCCCGCCTCTAATGACCTCGACGTCGACGAGGCGTAAAGCCCTAAGTAAAAAAAGGAATAAGACTGTCGTTGCGACGCGTATGCCTGCTGTAGTGAAAAACCGGGTCTGCTGCATATCGCGATACGCTGATGACATCATAACACTGCTGTTGTTAAATAATTAGCCTTAAATAATAAAATCATTAAGTTAGGAGGATCAATCAGTACGAGCGAAACTTAAAAAAAAAATCTATTTATAGTTTTATTTTCCGTTACTTTTACAGTTTAATTCCTTCATAAATTTTCCCAGACTTGTTCGTGTGTGAATGAACCTGTCCACAAATGGAAAATTTGTTGCCATCTAAATTTTCATGATTTCAATCAAGGGAGCGTTCATAAACTACGTGTGTCGGTCTAGCGATGGGTTGCGCAGAAAGCTATGCTGGGCTACGGAAAGGGGGGGGGGTTCCGAGCCAAGCCACGTAACTTTTTATTCATATTATTTGTCACTGTTAAAATAAGATACAGAACACTATAATAGTTTTTTTACTTTACTAACCTTTTCTTTCGTTAGTATTCAATATATTAATAATTCTTTATTATTCATCACAAAAAAAATACACAAAAAACTCCACTTGGTTTTTATTTTAATTTCTTTTAATTTACTGCGTCTTCGTGCGCAGATGCAATTCGCCGTTTATCTAAACGTGCGTCACTTTTTTTCTCTCCGCCAAAGATCTTCTTCTTACACTCTTTTCATCCATGTACATTGTTCATCTGGTAATGACGACGCGTGGATTTCTTTGACACAATACGCAAGAAATATTAATTTTACGATATTAAGCATTTTTTAATAAAACGTGTAGAGGAAGACAGAGATTAGAATATATGAAGCAGATAATTGAGGACGTGGGTTGTAAGGGGTATGTAGAGATGAAGAGGTTAGCACAGGATAGGAAGGGATGGAGGATTGCATCAAACCAGTCGAGAGACTGACAACAGCAAAAAAAAAATAAAAAATAAAACGTACATCTATAATCGGCTTTACATGAATCAGAAACAAAATAGTGATTCGAAAATACCACCGTCAATAAACACTTCCCACAGAAATAACATAAAAAGAGAAAAAGGAACATTAATTACTAATTCTTTAAAAACTAAGAGACTTTTTCCTTAGAACACACAACAGCATGTGGATATTTGTTTCGATCATTTAATTATCTCTGTATGTAATTTACGATAGTCTGACAAAAGAAAACAGTACAAAATATCTTCTGCAATCAATAGGGGGGGGGGGAAGCCACGTCAGGCTAGGGGGGAGGGGAAAGCCACGTCAGGCTGGGGGGGGGGGAGGGAGGGAATTTCACAGGAGGCCAAAATGGATCTACGTAGTTTATGGACTATATGGCGTTGATAGTAAGCTATGCGTATCCTTCTGCATTGTGACATTTCACCGAATGAAGACATCACTTCGTGCGTTAAGGCGTGTGTACACTGGCGCAACATAGTGCAACCGCGACATGTTGCAACATGAAAAGCTGCCACTTGACCCACCAAGTCGCGTTATGCTGCACTGGTTGTTACAGGTTTATATTCAAAATTATTATTCTATTTCTGTAATAAACTGTTTAGAATACAATAGAGGAGAATCGGGTAATATGGAATAGTCTGGTAATATGGAATACCGAGGTTTCTCCTCTGCCGAATGCTGCTGTATAGTGGAAGTACCATCAACTGCTGCTCAAAACTACTCTGATGCTTTGTCGTGAAGGTCGGTCATTTGGGAGCTGAACTGTGTTTGCTATCCAACAAAGTTTGTTTTTCCACTTTCGAGAATTTTTGCAGATACGTTTTCTAAAATAAATAAAAATATTAGATTTATTTTGTTGATCGCAGTATAATGTGTACTAAAAGAGTGATGGTTTGTTGTACAGTTCTCGTTTCTGGCTGCCATCTTTTTTTATAATATCATCAAGCCTATTTTGTCCAAGATGGCGATTCGGGTAATATGAGATATTTGGTATTCCATAAAACCAGACATAAAACTGTGGTATTTCATACAAACCGAAAAATAATTACTGAGTTGAAATACATTTTTAATCAAATATAAGTGTAGGTAATACTATTTTTGTTAATATTGACTGAAAATAATAAAATAACAATTGAGAAAGTAAATATTTCTTAATTAATTCATTAATTATGTTTTGTTTTAAGAATAGCCGCAAAAGAAAGAAGCGAAAGCTATTGAGTCGGACAAAGATGATGATGATGATTACTAAAAAGTATCATTAGATCCATTTTTCTCAACTCCTGATAGTTTACGTTATTTGAAACCTTCTATTCCATACTACCCGCCAAACGACATTTTTTTTTAAACTAAACTTTACTAATAAAAAAAATGCGTTTTGACAGGTTTTTATTAGATATATGTTATCACAAGAAGTTGAAGGTTGTATTGGTTTTAGTTTCAGGTGTTAAATTATTTTCAGTATTGTTTTATGCAACAGAACATAAATGGTATTCCACATTACCCGATTCTCCTCTATGTATCTGGTTTTATTACCCGATTTTAATCATTATCAATACACGTAAAATTGGTCTAGCGGGACTATTACGCCAAATTCGCTGGAATGATTGAGAGACAATCGAAGGATTGTATTTCCTCTCTCATAAATTTCGAAATTTATTCCTTATTATTATTATTTTAGTCTACTGGTTTGATGCAATCCTCCATCCCTTCCTATCTTATGCTAACCTCTTCATCTCTACATACCCCTTACAACCCACGTCCTCAATTATCTGCTTCATATATTCTAATCTCTGTCTTCCTCTACAGTTCTGTTCCCTCCACTAACAAATTAACCAAATGTGACCCACCATCCAGTCAGACTCTTCCATAAACTTCTTTCCTCGCCCATCATCTCCAAAACTCGTTCATTTCGTTCTTTATCCGTCCACTTAAGTACGCGTGAGCTTTTGTATTACCTGAAGGACAGTAGAGCTAAAAAAAAGAAAATGGTCCACAAATGACGTGAATAAACGACTTGGGGGGGGGGGGGGAGGTATAACTGTCCTTAGCAGCATAAGCAAATTAAAAACTATTTGATTGGTCAGCAGGGGCGGGGGAGAGGGGAGGGGGTCCGGAATACCGGAAAAACACCCCACGTAATTAATGGACGCTTCCTAAAGAACCAAAAAAGGAATCGGCCTCCAAACGTCACTGCTAAGAACGCGTATCCGGGGCTCGAGAATCCTAGCGTCGTTGCTGCCCCGCTGTAAACTCGAGATTAAATTTCCGTGATAAAAGTTTCTGGAACGGAAACGGATGTGAAAAAAACGCAGAAGCAGAGGTCTGTTGCATTAAGGCTTGGATACACTAGAGCAGGGGTGGCCAAACCGTGGCCCGCGACATTCATCACACTTATACAAAATATATTTATTTCATAATGGCCAAATTAGTGAAAACCAATGTATTAAAGAAATACATTATCTGTGCATCCATATTTTCAAAATTTATTTAATTTATATTTATGTTTTTCTATATATCATTTTTAGTGTTATAAATTTCTTTAAAATGTGCGGTTAGTGTCATTATTATTATATTATCCAAGTTTACGTGTAAGAATAGTAGTGACACACTAATATTAAATCATTATGTTCAAATTCTTCGCTCTAAAGAAATTTCTATAGTGGGTCTAAATGTAAAATTGGATATATAATTTTATATGTGGCCCGCGGAGTTATGATGCATTTCCAAAGTGGCACGCAATATTATTTGCCCCCCCCTCCCTATAAAATGACGTGAGATTTTGACGGAGACCCCGGTGATAAAAGACAATTGGGCTCTTTACCACTACAGTGCGCCCTCTCACACATCACTCGCAGTCGGCGAAGTTTTGGCAAAGTTCAAGTAGCAACACTGCCGCAACCGCCCTACAGCCCCGACCTAGCTCGCACGAATCAAGAGTGACCTAAAATGGAAGCGATTTGAAACTATTCTAGCGGTCTAGGCAGCTTCAACGACGTCCCTTGACAGTGTTCCGCGCGAAGAGTTCCTGGGAGCCTATAAAGAAAAGAGAAAAACGATAGCAACTATGTGTTGATTCCCAAAGATCATATTTCGAAGACTTTTAGTTCGTTGTTCAAACATTTTAGTAATTTTTTCGTTAAGAGACCAGTGTTGAAACTTTGTGAACACTGACTGTAGTTTATGGACGCTCCTTAAATGTGTTTTGTAGGTTGGAGCGATGATCCTGGCGGTGCTGCTGGCGAGGATGTGCGGCACGCTGCGCTTCGCCCAGTACTACGACGAGGAGACGCGGCGGAAGCAGAGCGCGCTGCTGGCGCTGGCGGTGCAGCAGTCGGGAGCGGCCGTGCGCATAGCTGACTGCGGGCAGCTGGTGGGGCCCGGCGTCTGGGTGGCGACCGTGACGCGCGCGGACGTGCTGGTCGTGTTCTGCTGGGACGACGCCGAGGCCGTGCTGGCGGTGCCCGCGCTGGCGGCAGAGTTCCTCGACGCCCTGGACGCCGTGTTCGACGGCGCCGTGCGCGACCACGACGTGGCGTGCCACCCGCTCAGGGTGGCGCTGCTGCTGGCGGAGTTCGTGCAGGGTGGCCTGGTGCTGTGCTGCGACAAGGCGGAGGCGCTGCTTAGGCTCAGGGAGCAGGACTCACTGGCAGGCTACACAGACCCCGTGCCCAGAGGAACCAGCGCCACTGTGCTCAGCATCCTGGCGACCGTGGGGCAGCCCATACCCAGGATATAGCACACACACGCCAGGTAGGCGCCAGGAGAAGTATCTTCCACGATGCCACTTATAAGCATCCACTAATTTCGTGAGATTTTACCGTAAATATAGACTCCTCTCCCCCCGTCGCGTCGCTCCCGTCCCCCCAGCGTGGTGAGATTTGGTCGGAACCCCTCCCCTCTATGTGAGGTCAGATCTTGAGCCCCCCTCCTCGTTCTCTTGATTTCAAGGGCAGTTACACCCCCTTACGGGGCATCCATAAATTACGTGAGGTGTTTTCCCGAGTTTTTCCTGGGTTATTCCTGGGTTATTCCTGGGTTATTCCTGGGTTATTCCTGAGTTATTCCTGTGTTTTCCTGTGTTTTTCCTGAGTTTTCCCGGGATTTTCCCGAGGATTTCCCGGGGGTTTTCCCGAGTTTTCACCGGATTTTCCCGAGTTTCCCCCGGGTTTTCCCCGAGTTTTCCCCGGGTTTTTCCCGGTTTTCCCCGGGTTTCCCCCGGGTTCTTCCTGGGTTCTTCCTGGGTTCTTCCTGGGTTCTTCCAGGGTTCTTCCTGGGTTCTTCCAGGGTTCTTACCTGGGTTCTTCCGGGGTTCATGCCGGGGTTCTTGCCCGGGTTTATCATGGATTTTTCCCGGGGTTTTCCCCGGTTTTTTCCCGGTTTTTCCCCGGGTTTTTCCATGGGTTTCCCTGGGTTTCTTCCGGGGTTTCTTGCTGGGGTTTTCCCTGGGTTTTCCCTGGGGTTTTCCTGGGTTTTTCCTTAGTTTTCCTGGGTGTTTCCGGGGGTTTTCCGGGTTTTTCCGGGGTTCTTCCGGGGTTCCAGACTCCCCCCCCCTCTGGTAAGACTTTGGAGATGTGGCCCGAGCTCCTCCCCTCAGGTGAGAAGTGGTCCGTGAGTCCTCACCCACTAGAAATCGCCCTCGCAACTTTTTGAGACTTTTTTTTAGGTATCGCCCTTCCAAAAGCCAGTTACCACCCCACTTTTCGACGAATTACCCCCCCTAAAATCGACTTTCATGTCATTTTTTCTTTAGTTCTACAATTCCACAAAATTTTCAAAATTTCACGGGAGTTTTATGTAGACCCCCCCCCTTGGTGAGATTTCGCCGGACCCCCCCCCCCCCCTTTATTTCACCTCACGTAATTTATGGACGCCCCCTTACGTTGGGATCGGCGACGTTTGTAGACCTACTGCTCTTCAAGGAATTAAGAAGATGAGGTGAGATTTCTCTCGGTCACCTCCCCCTATTTCACCTCACTGGGTTGTAACGGAAGTCATCTTTCCGGATGCGGATGCAGATGCGGGTACTCAGTGCTTGACATCCGCGGATGCGGGGGTAGAAAAATAGATTTATAATTAGTCTATTTATATTTTAATATTTTCTCAAAAATAAATAAAGTGTATATCCTTTATCCCAAATCCTTTATTATTTCATAAGCACACTCTATTTCCATATAATACTGCCATAATGATTTATTTTTTGCCTCATCTTTCAACAGCAAAAAATCATTTCACAAGTAAATTAAATTATTTACGTAACTACACACGCGTCACAAAACAATGTTTGTCGTGTGAACTTTGTGGAGTTTTCGGCTCGACTAATTCGAGCGCCAAGCACAAGGCCACATATCCCTGCCCGCCACAGCTCTAGCGGTGCATTCACAGTACAACTTGCAGGACCTGCGAGGATCAGATTTTTCTGGACTACATGTAGGATGTCTTGTAGTCCCAAACAAGGACTTCATGCGATAGTTCCGCACCTGCGGAGCTCCGTTACATCCCTAGACCTCACGTAATTAATGTTTTAACCTAATTAGTAAGACAGTGGTAAGGGAGCGTCCATAAACTACGTGGCTCTGTCTAGCGGGAGGGGTGTCCAACCCAGACCACAAGCTTTCCATTCGTATTATTGTTCACAGTGAAAATGAGGTACAGAACACACAACAGCTTGCGAATATTTATTTCCGTCATTTATCTCCGTATGTAATTTACGATAATCTGATAGGAGGAAACTGCAAAAAATGTTTTCTGGAATCAAAAGGGAAAATCCTACGTGTTACGCGGTAGGGGGGGGGGGATGGCGGGTGTAGAGAGAAAAGGCACGTAAGGCTACGTAGGGGAGGGTGGTTTACAGGATCCACGTGATTCATGGACGTTCCCTAAGCCGTATATAAACTTGAAGATCTGATTACGCAGGGCAACAAAAAATCTATTTTGGCTGGTGCCTGGAACATTTTAACGATTTCTTAGGTAATTTTGGCAGATGAGTTCGATAATCACTTCTGTTTGTCTTTACGAGTTGTACTTTTTTTTACTGTACTCGTCTCCATTTGGCTCGATTACATTGTAAACATCTTGACAACAGAGTACACGAGATGTTACTAGTTTGTTTTAGGGAAATTACTCAAGTCTGTTTCTTTAACAAATTTTATTTTATTCTTGTAACAGGAAAAGGATATTATTCGATAAAGCAAAAAAAAAAAAAAAATGAGAAAAACACTCAAACATATACAGTAGAGCGTTTATAAACCGAACATCAATTATCCGAACAATTTTTTTATTATTATTATTTACAGTACTCTTGTTGTTTTGTTCACTAACGAAGAACTAGGTACAATGGCTTTTACTCCTTGCGTTTGTTATTGTATCATCGCCGCAATATCCTCATACACTGGTTTTGTTGTTTAATGTTTGTTGTAACCGCCACGCGATAGTTATTATTATTATTATTATTATTACTATTATTACAACATCGCGATTCACTGAAAGTGTGTGGCGGAGGGCGCATTGCACCTATGCGAAAGGGTAATGGTTTGAAAGGGATATACGGGATATGGCAGGAGGCGCCCATGGGCTATTGTGAGGAATCATCCCAGCATTCGCATGGAGTGATCTGGGAAAACCATGGAAAACCCAGATCAGGATGGCCGGAGTGCTTTATAAGTTTACTCGCCCAGTAAATCCTTCCCGTTCCACTCCCTAATCGCTCGTTGTACAAGTGGAGTACAGAAATTAATCTGTTCTGGCGCTGATTTCTCTTATCTTATTTTCGCGGTCATTCGTAGATACGAATGTTGCTGGTAGCAATATTTGTTTGCTGTCACTCCGAAACAAGCCAGTCATGAATTTTTCAATTAGTTTCTGTCGAGAGCAACGCCTTCGGTGCTCCAGGTCTTCCCAACCTAACTCCTTCAACATCGCACTTACGCTTTCCCTCCAACTATATATACCTGTCACGAATCGGGCGGCTCTTCTTTGGACCTTCTCTAATGCCTCCATTAACCCCTTTTGATGGGGATCCCATACAGAACAACAATATTCTAAGTGAGGCCGCACTAGTGATTTGTATGCAATCGGTTTAACTTCCGGAGTGCACTGTTTTAAATTACAACCTAGAAATCGGAGAATACGATTTGCTTTTCCCATTACATTCTCGATATGCTCATTCAAGAACAAATTGTTACTCGCTGGTATTTAGCGGAATCTGCCGTTCTAAGGACGGGTGTTTGCATTGGACATCAGAGTTGAGATTAAGGCTATAAAAAGTAAAAAATAAAAAAAATAATGTGAAAATTTAACTTCACTATGTCAGGTTGACTTTAAAAAGGGTACTATTCTAGAACCACGACCATACCTAAATCACGGTAAGGGCCTTAAACTGCTTCTACATACTTCGTAGCTTGCGCTTGCACTTTTTCTCAAGTAATACCGCCCAAGGCACGCGAGTATTAAATTTCAGTATGTCGGTAGTTTTGAGTTTATTTTACAAATCTGAAAAATCTCTGGTCGGTCGTGGGCCTTTGTTATACATTTGCTCTGATGGCCAATTCTGATGACTTTAGTACCTTGTACCAACATTAGACGCCTAAAATAGCGTCATGTTCATCTTCCTAAAGGACGGATAATAGTCTCCAAAATGAAGCCGAACAAAATAAGCCACTACTTCTGCTTGCGATAGGTAAAAATATAATGTACCTAATGTAATTTCAAAAGGAAAATAAAAAATCCTAATCGAAAATCCGAACAAATCGATAATCGCAACCACCGTCTGTCCCAATTAGTTCGTATTAGGGGTGTCCACTTAGAAAGTGCATCGATGTTTTTATTCGGAACACTGCATCGATATTTTTCGATGCATCGCCTGAAAACATCGATGTCTTTTCGACAACGAATACTTTTATGTAGCTCAACAAATACAAACCAACAATATTTGTCGTCAAAAATCGTTTCATTTTCCTGTTCCTTTAAATCGTGAGAATGATTTGATATTCACCATTTCCAGCTGAACACTGATAGATCGTTGTATTTCGTTTGGTCCGTGTGAACACAGAGTATCACAATACCAGCAGTGTAGTGCCGTATTGATGGGTTTAACTTTGTTTCGTCGGTTATGGCTCTACGCCTCGTCGACGTCATTAGAGTCAGGATGGGAGTGGGGTCAAGGAACGGGAAGGAATTCGGCCATGGCATTTTGAAGGAAGCATCCCGGCATTCACCTGGAGTGATTTGAGGAAACCATGGAAAACCCAAATCTGGATGCCCGGACGGGGATTCGAACCCGCGTCCCCCTGAATACGTCCACGCAAAATTAAAAAAATAATTTTATGAAACTGTGCTGGTTAAGTGGTGTTATAAGAGTGAGATACACCTATGTAACTGAAACAAAAACTACAGATTAATATAAACTTCTTATTACGATACCGGACCACTACAGTAAAAAACCAGACATTAAATATTAACATTAAGTGTTTTACCACTTAACACTAATAGTGTTTAGGTCAACTTTGCAGAAACAAAAGTTTACTCTATCATTTTCCATTCATACTGTTCCTTTGCTGATTGAGTATTTGAGCAGTGTTTGAAAATAAACGTTCGGATGCAACAATAGGGGATCGTCCACAAACTACGTGGCTCGGTCTACGGAGGGGGAGGGGTTGGGTGGTAAGCTACGCTGGGCTACGTGGGGGGGGGGTGTTCCAAGTCAGGCTACGTAGCTTCTCATTTATATTATTTGTCACAGCTAAAATTTAATACAGAACACACAACAGCATGTGAGTATTTATTTACTTCATTTAATTATATCCGTATATAATTTATGATAGTCCGACCAGATAAAACGGTACAAAATGTCTTCAGGAATCAAAAGGGAAAAAATCTACGTGCTACGCTGGGAGAGGGGGAGGGGGGTGTTGAGACAAAAGCTACGTCGGGACATATATGTGAGTATGTGGGGGGGGGGGAAGAGGGGTGTTTCCACAGGAGCCACGAGGTTTATGGACGCTGTATAGTCACAGATGTTCCACCAACCCACTTTATATCTAAATATTGAGTACTATCACGTATCACTTAGTTATTTTAGAATAGTAATATATTATTTCGATTCACAGCAAACACCGGCAAAAAGTAGGCGTGAATAGTGTTGCAAATTGAAAAAAAAAATGTGTTTTTTCAGGTTTGTGAAAAAAAACATGAAAAAAACTTGGCACCCTTGTTTTTTTTCTAAATTTGGTTTTTTTTTTCAGAAAACATTATATTTGATAAATTATAATTTCATTTACGGAACTTACATTTTACAAGTGTGTTTTAAATCTTACTGAATCATATAATGTTTTACATAATAATTCATAAATGTATCTATATAGGTAACATAATTTTATTCATCCTCTGTCAGTACCAGATTCACTAGTATCAGCATTACCAACACTAGTTCGGTCGGAGTCGGAATTTTCTGTTTCTTCTTCTGTCTCCTCTATATCCATAACTTCAGAAGAAGTTACATTTTCTTTTACTGGTTTTTCATGTATTGTACACAAAAGATTTTGAGATTGCAATTTTAAATTGTGATCAAAGTACACACTCTGCTTAAAGACTGCGCCGATAGATCTGTATTACGGTCTTTTAAGTTTGAATTTAAATGTATTATCATACAAAATAGGAGCTTTATTTCTTTTCAATCGTTGGTTTACGCCAAAATTTGCAAGGAAACGATTCATAATTACTGACAATTTAATGACTCAGTATCACTATACGCTGAGAGTTTGACAAGTATACGAATACAAGGAAAGCACAATAAGTAATAAAAAGAGGCAAAAAAACGTAGATAAATTTTAAATTCCTAATTTTTTGAAGAGATCCATAGGTCTACAGATAAATTCGTAGGGCTAGCAGCACTAGTTCAAATACTGAGTATCAATCCAAACAACGGAGAACGGGGATTCCTTCTCGCGCAACATAGCCTCTTCGGGAATTCCCCGTTCATAAAAGAAAATTTCAGTCAATGTTGCCAATATTTTCGTATTTTTTTTCTACTGAACCAGAAAAATATATTAGACTTAAAAATTAAGAAAAGTACTTAGAATAAACTCTAAAACAGTCATATTAATCAATAAATGCCTTACAAATTTGAGATTTAGTAGTTATTAAAAAAAAACGTGTCTCAGAAAAAAAACATGTTTTTTTCTAAGTTTTTTTTTCATGTTTTTTTTTCAAGCCAGAAAAAAAACCGTTTTTTTACAACACTAGGCGTGAACTTACGAAATTGATTTTATTCATTCACTCGTACGGGCAGGATAGCCAACCGCTAGAAAAATTCATCTTCACCGTTGTTACGTCCCGCTAGTTGCTGACAGGTGTCACCATCTGTTAATTACAGGTACTTCAAATTGAATTAATTTAATCTTGAATAAATTTAAAAATCTTAAAATTTGTTTCTATTACTTTTGACATTAATTGCCACAGTTAGTTTTTTCATTTATTCGATGTTTCTATATACAAGGTGTTACAAAAAGATACGGCCAAACTTTCAGGAAACATTCCTCACACACAAGCAAAGAAAATATGTTATGTGGACATGTGTCCGGAAACGCTTACTTTCCATGTTAGAGCTCATTTTATTACTTCTCTTCAAATCACATTAAACATGGAATGGAAACACACAGCAACAGAACGTACCAGCGTGACTTCAAACACTTTGTTACAGGAAATGTTCAAAATGTCCTCCGTTAGCGAGGATACATGCATCCACCCTCCGTCGCATGGAATCCCTGATGCGCTGATGCAGCCCTGGAGAATGGCGTATTGTATCACAGCCGTCCACAATACGAGCTCTAACATGGAAAGTAAGCGTTTCCGGACACATGTCCACACAACATATTTTCTTTGTTTGTGTGTGAGGAATGTTTCCTGAAAGTTTGGCCGTACCTTTTTGTAACACCCTGTATATAAAGAAATATCGATGCATAGTTCATATTATCGGAGGTGACATGTTTTCGAATGACTTGGCCCACTTTGTCATCACTAGAGACCGGATTATATGCAATACAAAAAGCTAGAAATATGTATGCAAACATGTCAAAATATGTTACATTATATAATATAAAAATAGCAATTTTTCGATTCTTATTTAAAAATCGGCATGCAATTAGTAAGTAATTGAATAACACGTGTATAAATTCGTTAAGTAACAATTCTTTAATTTTTTTACTTTTTTAAACGTAAACTATCGGGTACCGTTTCAAATATTCTATAATAATATTGTTTCCTCGAACTCTCAAAATATTTTTATAAGTGGATATGGTCTGTTCCTCACTCACTGATGTAACTGGGCAGTATTAGAAATTGGGTGCTGTGTTAGCAGTCATTGTTTCTGCAAAAAGTTCACCCTTCCCATTACTAAAACTATGACTTAGACACAAATGTTCAAAACCTGAGTTATTGTTCAAAAAATTTTCAAACTTCACTTCAAGTTTTCACAGGAATACCTATGGCAATGCGCATTTTATTCATCAACTGAACAGAATCGGTCAACGTCAAACCTTGATGTAAGAACGAAGACTTGAAGAGTGTTAAACTTTGAGTTTCAAGCTTTTTAATACTCTCAGATATGTTGATAAAAAGAATGCTAATCACAGCTATGGTTTTAATACTAGAATTGTTAAATGCTTCCTTGTACTGACAAACTGTCATAGCCTCTCCACTATCAAAGTAGTTTACAACACCTTTAATGGCCTCGAAATGTTCACTGTAAAACAGTACAGCTTCAACCCACGTCGCCCATAGAGTTACCACTGGTTCCGGAGGTAAAGGCACATTTGGCTATTTTTATATAGGCATTATTCCGAGAACGTGCCTTAAGAAACGCTTTCTTTGTTGACGAAATCTGTTTGTTTACATTCCCAGACGTGGGTCGTAGTTCTCCAGGGAGTCGTCGAAGACTAGGAACTGTGCTGCTAGTAGGTTTAGCCGCTACAAAGTAAGATTCTATTTATTAACTACGAACACTACCGAAAAATATTGTAAATATAGCGAAAATATGCATCATCACTAGGTTTTATATAAAATACGCAATAACCGGTGAAAATGGGCAGCCAAGCTTGATAACATTTTATAAATTACTTCCTTACAGTGAAGCAAAGCCCCCGGCTTTTTCCAATACCTGACTGTACTCCGTTAGATGGATCCCATTGGCTATTTACTGTGGTGCCAAGATACGTATACCTTGACATACATTCAATGATCTTCCGGTTGATCATTGGGATTTGTTGTTTTTGCCACTGACCATATCTTTTGTCTTATTTATATTAGTATGAACCCCGTATTCATGATTGCTTCGCGATACTCTATCCATAAGATATTACGAACATTCCTGATTTTTCTACTCGACTTTTGATATCAGATAAACTTCGGGAATTCCTGAGATCGACTTATATCGCCTAACATCGAATATTGTGATGTACTGAACAGTCTGTATTATTATTATTAGCCTTCTAAGTGGCAATAAATTTTATTGTAACCTAAGGACATTGTTTTCGCCGCCTATCAGTATGTGTTTTTATACTTCATTGCCCGCCAGAAACACTATTTCATAGCAGTGCTGCGAATTTAGCGTTTTTATCGCTAAATTTAATATTTTTAAATGATTTAGAATGAAAAAATTCAGTTTAGAATATAGCATAGTTTTTAGCATTATTTCCTGACAAGTCAACGATTTTCTTGGAATGATATAATGCAGTATTCATTTGTTTATTAGTATAATCTATCACAACGAATTGTTATTACTTATTGTTAATTTTAAGTTGATTGCTTTAAGCTTTTAAAAATATATAAAACAATCATTTCCATAAAGAGATTTAGCAAAGAATATTTTTTTAACAAATTTAAATAATTCAGTTGTTATAAAACACTAAATACGTAATGTTTGTTCTTATTTTTAACTAAAATATGTATCTGTCTTGTCTAAAATAATTTTTGAGATAGAATTTTCATATCACGATATACGCCTTACCAACACAAGTTAATTAATTAATGTTTTCTATTCTTGTCATTACATGGTACATAGACAATTTTGTTTTTTCTGGTGCGGTTAAATTAAGGAACAGTTGTTTTTCGGTGTTAGAAAATGGTATAGTTACTTTAATGTAGGGTTTTTTTTTTTTTTTTTTTTTTTTTTTTTTTTTTTTTTGTGGGGTGGGCTTGTAATTGGTATAGAGTAAAAGTGACAGACAATATTTATGGTAGATATTGTGTTTGGTAGAGATTCCCTTGGTAGAGATATGTTTGGTAGAGTTTTCATTCGGTGGGGTTCGTAAATGGTATAGATGTTGTTACATACTTTATTTGTATAGTTATTTTTATTTGGTAGGATTTAATTTTGATAGAAGTATTGAATGGCAGTGATGATTTGGCACAGAATATTTTTTAGAGTTGGCAGCACTGTTTGATAGAGAAAACATTCACCTACGTCGCTTAACATTAAATATTGTGATGTGTTGAACAGTTTTATCTTTATCGTTATTACAGTTACCATCTAAGTGACAATAATCGAGATTATTATCTAAAGAGATTGATTTCCCCAAATATGGGAGCGTCCACAAACTACGTGGCTCAGTCACGGGGGAGGGGGGGGGTTGGCTGGAAAGCTACGTGGTAGCGGGGGGGGGCGGGGGAGGGGGGTTCTGAGCCAGGCCTCGTAGCTTTTCATTCATATTATTTGTCACAGTTAAAATGAGGTACAGAACACACAACAGCATGTGGATATTTATTTCCGTCATTTAACTATCTCCATATGTAATTTACGATTGTCTGACAAGAGAAAACAGTACAAAATGTCTTCTGGTATCAACAGGGGGAAAAAGTTGCGTGTTTCTTGGGGGGAGGGATGTAGATGCAAAAGCCACATTGGGCTACGTGGGGAAAGGGGGGGGGGTTGACAGGATGCAAAATGGAGCTACGTGGTTTATGGACGCTCCCTACACGGCAGCAGAATTTGAGTAAGTGCCCTTTTGTTTTATTATTTTCTGCCAGAGAGACTATTTGACAGACTGTCGTGCTGTTTGTTTTTGCAGGTGAGAGTATTCTGTCGACGGCGCTCCTTAGTGGCTCAGCATACAGTACCAGCAAGTCTCAACGCCAGTATCTCAAAGACGTGTACTATTAATTTTTAAAGAATGTATTTTTCTAAGAAAAAATTATATCGCAAAGAGCATGCTAATGTTAAGATAGTTTGGATATGTTATAATTATAATAATAATAATTATTATTACTATTGATTTTGTTGTTATTAGAACACGCTCCGGTGGAAATTCATCTAATTCATATAATAACCCATTTTTTATTTATTTTTTAATTATCTTATATATTTGAGTGTTCAATTCCAACCCTATCTACCTTTGCCAGTTACGAATTTTAATTTAAATTCCTTCAGTTTTTATTCCCGTGAATTATTCATCACATTACTCGGTAAGTTCTTCCAATACCCGACACGTTTACCCGCAAAAGAAAATTTTCCCCCTACCTTGTGCCTGAAATCGAGTGCCAGCTTGTGATCATGGTCATCCCTTCCCTTCTCCTAATTCTTCTACCAATATCCATCCAGGCCTCATCGCCAATATACGCCTTATACACTCGCAGCACTCTCTTCACCCTCCAATGACTCCCAACCCAGCTCCTTTATCATATCAGTTACTGATTGTGTTCTGTGGTAATTTCCACAGCCAAATCTAGCTGCCCTACTTTGCACCTCCTCCAACCTCCATAATGTGGGTCCCATACTACACCACCATACCCGAGCGATAGTCCGACCAATGTTTTGTAACCCAATTCCCTAACTTCTCTGGTACATCCCCTCATCATCCTACCCAGTTGCTAAAGGATTCGAAACCTTTTCCTACCACCTGTCCAATCTATTGCAATCTAACTACCAACTGAAATAATGGTCTCAGTAAAACAGCATCACTGAACGCAACTAAAATTAAGACCTAATCTTAATAACCTACGTTACATCTCCGAATATTAGTTGCAGTCTAGATTGCATAGATGTGGAAATGCATTCGTTTAAATGAAGTAATCACTTAATTACAGAACGCTCATGAAAACTACTTAAATTATTATTTAAAAAAACTTAAATCACTTCCTCTGCTGTAACTTCAGATTGCAAATTTATTCTAATCAAAACTTCCGCTAAGACTGCTGCTAGGAAATTAGAGCGCGTATCTGTTGGCAAAGAATTTAACAGAATCATCTACATGGAAGGAACATTTGTAAATACTAGTGATCACCCAGGGGTCGGAATTCGACAGTAATTCACTAAGTTATGTAGTTTCTTTCGTGAAACAGTAATAATAATTATTTGATTTGTTCTACTGCGTTTGTATAGATATATAATATACTGCATACATTGACATCGTTGGCTGCGAGTGTGTACCAATATGTTATTAGCTTGTGTTGTTTGCCTTAATTCCCTGCAATAATTATAAAATTAAAACCATACACTCCACACGTGACTGTATCGTGAATTTTACCTTCTGAACTAACCATAGAAAATGATGAAATGTATTTATCGATGGTTCATTTGAATTTAGTCCATCATACAATGATTTAAAATATTCATTTTGACTTAAGGCCGGAAAACTGCTTTAGCTCTATGACAACATGAAGTGAATGCAGTCCTTTCAACTGAATTGACTTCTGATTCGAAATGTTTTGCTTTGCGAAACCTCCATTGTAAATGCGAAACTATAAAATTTCGTACAATGACATTTAGTGCGCATTTAAATGTATCTATCAAAATAATTTCGTCATTTTGTGTCTTCGCTATTTAAATTTGGTCTATTATCATTTTGAATTTCACGAAATAAGTATTCCTTCTCTCTCTCTCTCTCTCTCTCTCTCTCTCTCTCTCTCTCTCTCCCCCCGTCTGTCAAAGTTTTATATCGAGGCATAAGGGAAGTAGGTGCATACATCTGAATGGAATCAAAAAATCCGTAATAAAGTGACTGAAATTCAAAAATCGAAAGACCCTTAACGAAAGTTTAACCTTTTAAATAATAAAAAGACCGTATATTATATTATAGTATAGTATCTGGCAGAATCGCTATTTTCCTTTTCGAAATGTTCCTTTATAACTTCAGAGATTAGTCTATACTTGCTATGCTAGTCTTTCGTTTCACCAAAGACCACAGAGTATCTCAATGCTGGAAATACACGTCAAGATACTTGGCTCTCATCCTATTTCACGCACACACCCGTTCACGAATTTATTTTTTATTTAATAATGTATTTGTAACGTGCATTAACTATGCTTAATATATTTATTTATTTATTGTTGACCAAAGATAACAGACATTGGCAGAATAGCTAAGAGTCGTTGCCACTAAAAAACAATTGAATCTTCTAGGGTTCTGTCTTATCTCTCTTCCCAGATGCATTACTGAATATAACTGTTATTAAACATAACTGTTATTAATTATAACGGTTATTGGGTATAACTGTTATTGGTAAACCTGTTACTGGTATACCAGTTATTGGTATATTAGTTATTGGTATACCAGTTATTGGTATACCAGTTATTGGTATAACTGTTATTGGTATAACTGTTATTGGGTATAACTGTGAATTTGAATATAATTGTTATTAAATACCGTGTATAAGCTGTACCGTCTAGTCTATGGTGTTTGTAAGGACTAGTCCTTCGAAAACCTCGTGGTCGAATTCCCCCAAGTGGCCATAAAACCTGAGTAAAAAAAAAAGTCCTATAATGTGAACGCTGATCTACATTAATTTAACATTTAACAAATTACATACAATGACGATATAGATTAACATTTTACCACTATGTAAAATGCGGCGTCAATGGTTCCGTTAAATTCTTTTTTTTCTTCTTCTAACATAAATTCGCTCGTAAATCCAGGTCAATATGCTAATAATTTATAGTAAACATCGGTTCAGAACAATTGGTAACACTTTATATTGATTGTATCATTACCGAGTAATATGTATTGCTTTTTGTTTTTTTGGACTAATATCGTTCATTGTATGTTCCAACGGTGATGTGAATTATTTTTGGAAGAATAAAATAAACTAATAGCCACCGAAATATATTCAGAGGATAATTTTTCACTGAATTATTTTGTGATAGGTTTCGAATATATTTACCTGTTATCTGGATCATCCCGATTTTGGGAGCAGTTTACTAAGATGGATTATATTACGCTAAGTTTTTAACACCTTGTACACCTTTTAATTTCTTGTTTTAGCAACGTCGGTTCCCATTATTATTATTATTATTAAATTGTTTGTGACGGAGCAAATTCTCTGGTTGCAATTCCCCTAGTCATATAATTACCCATTTTTATTTATATATATATTTTTTTTAAATTTTCTTTTATAATTGGAGCATTGAATTCCTGCACCATTTACTTTTCCGATTTACAAATTTTAATTTTAAATTCCTTAAGCTTTGTTGGAAAATTTATTCATCCCTGCTCTTGGTAATTTGTTCCAATCTTGACACCCTTACCAACAAAAGAAAATTTTCCCACTCCCTTATGCATGAAATCGACCGACAGCTTGTGTTCATGGTCGCCTTTCCTTTATGCACAATTACTAATTTGGTGACCAATATCACCGAGCGTGGTAGTGGAGTGGTTAGAGTTCTGGCCTCGCATTCGGGAAGACGCCTGTTTGAATCCCCGTCCGGTCATCCAGATTAGGGTTTTCCCAAATCACTCAAGGCGAATGCCGAGATACTTCCTTCAAAAGGCCATGGCCCAATTCCTTCGCGTTCCTTGTCCAATCCCATCGTACCTCTAATGACCTCGACGTCGACGAGGCGTAAAAAATAAATAAATAAAATAAAAAATAATAAAAAATTGAGTAATATCCCTCCAATCCCCACTCTTTTCACCCTCCAATGACTCCCAACCCAGCTCCTTTATCATATCAGTTACTCATTGTGTTGAGCGGTAATTTCCACAGAAACATCTATCTGCCCTCCTTTGTCCCCCGGCCCCTCCATCTCACATAGTGTGGGTTCCATACTACACCACCATATTCAAGCAATGGTCTGACCAAAGTTACAAAAACCTAACAACGACTGCTAACCTATTTAAACTGTTTAAAAAACATTCGATTAAGTTATTCACAGAAGTTTAATAACTTCCTCAAATGGAAAACATTGACGACTGACGGCCTAGAAATGAAATATTACTTGGATTTCTGTACACGTTGCCACGTTAGTGAAAAGAGGGAGATGTGGTAAGATTTCGGTAAACTGAACTGTCGACACTGTGCGGAAGATAAGAAACGGTACGTCAACGAGGTAAACAGGTAAAGTGAACTTGGACTAGAAGAAGAACAAAAACAACAACAACAACAGCAGCAGCAACAATAACAACAGCAGCAACATCAACAGCAGCAGCTGCATTCACCAACAGTGGCAGCAGTTATAATAATATTTAATTAAATTGCAATGGAGCACAGGCTCCGGTGGCAATTTCCCTACACACCCAGCTTTCCTGCACCCACCTACATTTTCCCTCTACAAATTTTAACTTTAAATACTTTCAACATTTTTTGTAAATTATTATTTGTCTTGGTAACTTATTCCAATCCCTGACAGCCTTACCTAAAAAAGAGAATCTTCCCACACCCTTGTGCCTGAAATCGAGTGCCAGCTTGTGGTCATGGTCACCTTTTCGCTTCCATGCACTACTTTTCATACCTACTGCAATATCTATGGATGCCTCATCACCAGTACACGCCTTGTACAATCCGATAATCCTCTTCACCCTCCTCCTGACTTGCAATGAATCCCATTCCAGCTCCTTTATCATACAGGGTGTCCAGTAAAGGACTCCCTGATTTCAAAATTAAATATCTCGAAAACAAAGATCGATAGAGGAATGCAGTAAACGGTATGTTTATTGTGACAGCTGTAAGAAGTGTATACAGCAGTGTGAAATAATAGTTACAAAAGCTGCTAACAGATGGCGCTGTACGCTCATATCAGCATACATAAGTGAAATAATCGTATGAAAACAATCTTTCCAAACAATCACATCACAATGTTTTCAAAATGTTCACCATTGGCACGTTTCAATGGTGGAACTGATCGCCCTGAGCTTCGGATCACTATTTAGGCATTACGTATGGCGATTACAGCGGCATCTGTTAGCAGCTTTTGTAACTATTATTTCACACTGCTGTATACACTTCTTACAGCTGTCACAATAAACATACCGTTTACTGCATTCCTCTATCGATCTTTATTTTAGAGATATTTAATTTTGAAATCATGGAGTCCTTTTCTGGACACCCTGTATCTGGTACTGATTGTATTCTGGGATAATTTCCAGAAACAAATCTAGCAGCCTTGTTTGTAGCTTAGATTTTTTTTGGAGAACTTTAAGTATTTAAAAAAATACTTTAACTACATATGAATTATCCCAATCAGACAATTCTCTGTCGATTTAGACATGTGATTTTTTATAGAAAAAAAATATCTGGACAACTCGCATTCTACGTACTTTCACCACATACGTATTATCCATTTCGTGAAATTCTGTATCGAATGAAGCAGACTAAATTTTGGGGTGGAAACATTTTTCATATTCTGCAACCTGGACCACAAATCGAACTGTGTGTCTTTCAAATGTCACCGTGAATCAAAATATCGATTAAAAATTTACAAATAATCTTCCCCGCACATCATAAGGCGCGCATTTACATTTACAATGAATTTTGTCGCCTTTCCTCGGAGTACAAAGTTTATTTCTCTTGCGTCTAACTCCTCCACTTTGAAACATACAAGCAAAAAATTTTAAAACGAGGAAAAATGGCACTTGCGAGGTATTACACAAATTATCAAACTGGTTTTTTTTTTTAAAAAGAATCCGAAAGCTAATTTTTAACAATAATTCATTATTAAACACCAAAAACAGTTTCACTTGAAAACAGACTTAAGAATTTTTTAAAAGTATTTTCAGGTCATAGTCAGTATCTGAATAATACAATTCTCAATCACTTTACACATGTGAATGTTATGAATAAATTATCCATTCTTCCCTATTTGTCTTTTAATGCGATTGGGTTTCTTTTGGAACGTACCGAGAGTGGTGGTGTAACGGTTAGTGTTCTGGCCTCGCATTCGGGAGGACGCCGGTTCGAATCCCCGTCCGGGCATCCAGATTTGAGTTTTCCATGGTCTCCCCAAGTCACTCCAGGCGAATGCCGGGATGTTTCGTTCAAAAGGCCATGGCCGAATTCCTTCCCGATCCTTGTTCCCAATCGGATCCCGCCTCTAATGACCTCGACATCGACGACACATAAAGCAAAGTTTTCCGAACGGCCTCTAAACATTCTCCTGTTTTATCATGAACGAAGCATTCGCGGCTGTTGACTTCGTTTTACTTACATCCGAAATTTAACTGGTGCACAAAGATTACTGTGTCAGTACTCGGGTAGAGAGTAGAGAAATACTGAGTATACTACTCACTTGGAGACCACCTGACTTGTCAAGAACGGATTTCGATCTCCTTCATATATGTTGAAGGGTACACAGCACATATGTCTGTGGTATAGTGGTGTCTCAAAATGCGTTCTAGTTTTTGAGATATTCGCATAAAAATAAACAAAAAATACTAAATGTCGGGTATGTAGTACATTATTGACCCCCTCCCCCCCCCCCCCCCCCCGCCATCTCTTTGAATGACAGCGTGGTCTATGTGATAGGGCTTTAGTTTCATAATTTTCTGACCCGAGTAGAAAGTCCCACAGAATGAAATATTTTTATCTTCAGAAATTGTCAAGCATGACTAATTTATTTTGTTAAAACTTCATTTACACACTTTTATTGCGCGAAATAAAATTTAAAATAAATCACATTACTTATAACAGATATACACCAAACATAATTTCGGTCAATATATCAACAATGGCTTCCTAATATGACTCGCCCATACCCAGTGAAATTAAGTCAGGAGGCAAATCTGCTAGTAAACTGGAATCTGACACAAGAATTTTGCAATTTTCATAAATATATGTCACTTGTTCTTCCATTTCCTTGTTGAGCTTTATTTTTCGTCACGGATAGGCCTACTATTTTATTTTCAAC